>PVKA01017897.1:0-37632 GCA_004027165.1 Ctenomys sociabilis | reverse complement strand
CGGCTGTACCATTAGTTTTATTTTATTTTTTTGGTGGAACCAGGAATTGAACTCAGGCCAATTGCGCTTGCCAGGGAAGCACTTATTCCACTGAGCCATCACCCTGATCCCTGTTTTGTACCATTACTTTTATATAGGTTTTTCTTGTTGTTTGTTTGTTTTTGTTTTTGTATTTAGTACAGGGTCTGCAGGTCTCACTATGTAGATTGGACTTGTAGTGATTCACCTGTGTTCAGCCTCCCAAGAGCTGGGATTACAGGTGCACACTACTGCACCCCATCTCAGTTGCCTTGTCACTGAGCCCTAGAGGTGGGGCCAGCGCAGCATTCTGGGGATCGAACCCCAGCCTCTGCACTCTGCCTAAGCAGGCGCATTAGTCCACTGAGCCCTCTGGCCAGCCCTTACTTTTATAGTGATATTTGTACATATATTTAAAGGTATACTAATTATCTTCATATTATCTAAATCTGAGGACCATGCAATCTGTTGGGCACATTCCTATAGTCCCAGCACTCAGGAGGCTGAGGCAGGACTATAAGGCCATGCTAAGATGCATAGTGAGACCTTATCTCAAAAAGAACAACAAAAAAAATTATGTGGCTGTCTCAGATATTTCTTGTTTGATTCTGTGATTGACTTTTTTTTGTTTGTTTTTTTAAGTATATATGTGTTACGGGTCACCCTACACCTCTGGGCCTCATAGTGATCCCCTATTCTTAGCCCCCAGAGCTGGAGTTATAGGTGTGCCTAAGAGCAGTGCCCAGCAAAGTAGGTGGTCTGTAAGTGATTTGAATAATCACTGTTTTTTTCCTAAATAGTAAAGTCAAGATATTTAGATTAATCTGTTCTGGAAAGTGTTACAGGACAAACTATTTACCTTCCTAAATCTTTTTGTGGAATGGGGGATTGAACTCAGGCCCTTGCACTTGCCAGGGAAGCCCTTAATCCATTGAGCCATCTCCCTGGCCCTCTAAATCTTTTTGAGATAGCATATCCATATACCAAAGTGTAGTCCTATGATATTCCAGCCAGGGCGATAGCTCAGTAGAATAAGCACTTGCCTGGCAAGTACAATTTCCTGAGTTCAATCCCCATGCCACAAAAAAAAAAAAAAAAAAAAAAAAAAAATTAAAAGAAAGGATATCTCAGTATTCTAAATAAGATAATTGATTTTCCTTTTTTTTTTTTCTGCTCCGGATACCTCAAGGGCAGGTCTGGTAAGGCATGAAGATCTGGGAATTGAACCACAGAATACTGAGCCTGACTGCTTTGCTTAAGCAGGCACTCAAACAACTGAGCTAATGGGCAGGCCCCCAGTCTCTGCAGTTAAGACTGGCCTTGATGTTACTTTTTCTTAATATGTACTTAGTACAGGGTCCACAGGGTCACACTACACAGATAAACTCTAATGATCCCCCTGTTTTTCAGCCTCCTAAGCGCTAGGATTACAGGCAAATCTTCATGTCCAGTTTGAGCTCAGGTTACATGCCCAGGCTAGTCTTGAATTTGCAACTGATCCTCCTGCCTCGGTTTCCTGATTGCTGGGATTACAGGCATGTGCCACCATGCCTATGTATAATTAATTTTTTTTGTTTGTTTGTTTCTCTGAGATAAGACTCTACTTCATAGATTAGATTGGTTGGCCTTGATCTTACTTTGTAAGGACGGTCTCAACTCATGGCAGTTCTCCTGCCTCAACCTTCCAAGTGCTGAGATTATTTGCTCTATGATTAACTTTTTTTAAGAGTAAGGTACAAAAGAGACCTTTGGGGCCAGGGAGATGGCTCAGTGGAATAAGTGCTTCCATGGCAAGCGCAAGGGCCTGAGTTCACTCCCTGGTTCCGCCAAAAAGAAAAAAAAAAAAAAAAACACAAAAGAGAACTTTGATGATAGATAAATGGTCAGTTGCACAAAACCTCACTGGTAAAAAACAATAAATAAAAGATTTTAAAAAGGACCAGCCGCATAGCTCAACTGACTAAAGCACCTGCTTAGGCAGGCTGAGTGGGTTTGATTCTGGGCATGCTGTGCTAGTCCCACCTCTAGGGCACCCAGAGACGAAGACTGGGCGTGGTGACGCACCCCTGTAGTAATCCCAGCGCTTAGGAGGCTGAAAACAGGCGGATCATTAGGAGTCCGACCTGTGTCGTGAGACCCTATAGACCCTGCACTTATAATTTAAAAAAAAACCCTGCCTGGTAAGCAGAAGCTGAGTTCCAGTCCCAGTACAAAAAACAAACAGTGATAGATAAAGCATTTGATAAAATTTGGTATGGTAGATAAAATTGATACTTGGTACAATTTAATAACAATCACTTCTCTTACACAAAACGTAGAATCCTAGAAGAGCAATTTCCTTAACTTGATTTAAAAAATAAGTGGGTTTTTTGTTTGTTTGTTTGTTTGGTTGGTTGGTTGGTTGGTTGGTTTATTTAAAATTTTATGATAAGCCGGGCGTGGTGGCACACGCCTGTAATCCCAGCACTTGAGAGGCTGAGGCAGGAGGATTGTTGTGAGTTCAAGACCAGCCTGAGCTACAAAGTCAGCTTAAGGCCAGCCTGAACTGCACAGTGAGACCCTGTCTCAAAAAGACAAAAAATAAAATAAAATAAAATAAAAATTTATGATAAATATTACTCCTTAAGGTAAAAAAGATGTAAGACAGCCGGGCGTGGTGGCGCACGCCTGTAATCCCAGCACTCGGGAGGCTGAGGCAGGAGGATTGTTGTGAGTTCAAGACCAGCCTGAGCTACAAAGTGAGCTTAAGGACAGCCTGAACTGCATAGTGAGACCCTGTCTCAAAAAGACAAAAAAAAAAAAAAAAAAAAAAAAGATGTAAGACAAGGATGTCAGTAGTTACAGCCATTGTTTACTGTTAACAATTATCCAGCCAAACAAATTGGCCCGTTTAGTAATGTGGAAATAGGGAATGGAATACTTTTGAGAGGTATTGTGAATAAAAGGAAGTCATATTTTAAAATACTAATTCTTGATTTTTGTTTAGTATACTTTACCACTGGAGCTGATAAATCAACAGAACCTGACAGAATGGGTAGAAATTTTGAAGACTGTTGTGAATAGAGATGTACCTAATGTAAGTTTTTATATGTTCTTTTATTTTACAAAATTTGGATAATGATCTTTTGAGGATTTTTAAAGTCTTTTGAGATTTTTAACTGATTTCCTATAATCTTTATAAACATAATTTGTAATGTATTTTTCTAGGTATAAAGGTATCTTTACTTTTAAGGGATTATTCCATATATTTTTGGTTTGATACTTGTGTGTACGTGTTTATTTTATCCCAATTCTTCTGTTTAACTTTCTAGTTCTTAACTAAGAGTTTGTAGCTAGGGCCTGCATATAGTTCAGCAGAATGACACTTGGCCTGGCAATTGTAAGGTCCTGAGTTTCATTCGTGGTACAAGAAAAAAAAGCTTATGGCTAATTTCAGCCTAATAATTTGTTAGATGCCTATGAGTGGAACACCCTGAATTACAAGTTATATTACATTTGGGGTGGTCATTTTGTTTTGTTTAAGTCAGTCCCACTATATAGAGCTCAGGCTGTCCATGAACTCACAAAAATCCTGCCTAAACCTTCTGAGTGCTAGATTATAGATGTGCTTACTAGGCCTGGTATGTTTGAGATACAACTTGATACAACTTTCATAACATAAAATTTACTCACTTATTACATCTCAGTGGGGTTTTTTTGTAGTTTCCTAGCTGTCAGAATTTTTATAACGTTTCATGGGTTGGGAAGATAGCTCAGTAGAATAAGCACTTGCCTGGCAAGTACAAGGTCCTGAGTTCAATCCCTGCCTGGTACTGTAAAAAACAAACAAACAAAAAACATCATAATGTTTCTTGTGATACTGCTTTATAGAAGAGTAGATTACAAAGGTTTTAAATGGATAACGCAGTTTAAGTGCCATTGTACACCTTCTATAGTTAAATTCACCTTCTATTTTCCTGTATTTCATTTAAAATTTAGTGGGGAAAGTTACCTAAATTTTTTTTTCTTTTTCTTTTTTTTAAACAAAACTGGAAAAGCTTTCATTTCTGGCTTTATTTGCTTAATATTTTTGGTTGATATATTTATATTTTTGGATTACTACATATTTACAGTATTTATTTGTGGTGTAAAATGGTAGCTCATTTTTTTCGTTGCCAAATAGTATCCATTTGTATGTATTACACAAAGGTATTCCACAATTTATGAAATATTTGCTATATTGATAGGCAGAAGCATGGTTTTATTTGTGTGTGTGTTTGTTTTAAATAATTGTAGAATTTTCTTTTTTTTTTTTTTTTTTTTTGAGGCAGGGTCTCACTATGCAGTTCAGGCTGGCCTTAAGCTCACTTTGTAGCTCAGGCTGGTCTCGAACTCACAACAATCCTCCTGCCTCAGCCTCCGAGTGCTGGGATTACAGGCCTGCGCCACCACGCCAGGCGAATGCTTTGTTTCTTGGTACATTTTAGGTGTGCATAATGATCACATTCATCACCTGTGCATGATAAAACTTGATTCTTCCCCCCATTCTCCTACTTGCTCTTGAACCCTTCTTCCCCTTTTTTTTTTTTTTTCTCTTTATTTATAAAAGCTTTATTTCTGTTTGAGTCCCTCTTCTCCCCAGTTTCCCTTCCTATTTGAACATTTTTTTCCCTATTGCATAATACCTGTTATAAATTTTGGTCTTTGTTGTATTTTTGGTTTGGATTGATTGATTAATTGTATTTTAGGGAAGGGTTTAGAGTCTCACTACTAGATCCTAGTGATCTGCCTGTTTACAGCCTCCCAAGAACTGGGATTATAGTCATGCACCACCATGCCCAGTCTCAGCTCCAGGGGGGGGTGGGGGTTGGGGGGGCTGGCAGGCAGGGCAGGCTCAGGGATTGAAGCCCAGCCCCTGCACCTTCTTTTTTTTTTTATCTTTTTGAGACAGGGTCTCACTGTGCAGTTCAGGCTGGCCATAAGCTCACTTTGTAGCTCAGGCTGGTCTCAAACTCACAACAATTCTCCTGCCTCAGCCTCCTGAGTGCTGGGATTACAGGCATTCATCACCACGCCCGGCTTCCTGCACCTTCTTGCACATGCTTTAATCAGCTGTGCTATTTATCCAGCCCTCCTTATATTTTTGGTTTATCACACCAGAGATAATGTGGTATTTACAGGGGTGTGTGTGCTTTTTTTTTTTTTTTTTGCGTGTGACTATGGTCTGAATATGCATCCATTTGCCTAGAAATGTCTCAAGTATATTCTTTTTTTATGGTAGCATATACTGTGTTGTATAAAAATACCACATCTTCTTCATCCATGTACCAGTTGATGGGCATCTGGGCTGTTTCCAAGATTAAACTGTGACACATGTGTGTGTGTGTGTGTGTGTGTGTGTATGTGTGTGTGTGTGTGTGTTTTGCTGGCCCTGGTTCCAGTTTCCAAGATTAAACTGTGACCTCTGTGTGTGTGTGTGTGTGTGTGTGTGTGTGTGTTTTGCTGGCCCTGGTTCCAGTCTTGAGTAGCGATTTTTCAAAGTGGCTATAGCGTTCTGAATTTTATTTGTTCTGTATTCACACGTACCCTCACTTGATGGTATTATAATATCTTAGTTGGGATGTAAGCTCATTTTTTAATGGTTATATGATTGTTTTTCTTTTTTTTTTTTTTTGGCAGGACCAGGGATTGAACTCAGTCCCTTGTGCTTGCCAGGCAGGCGCTTATTCTACTGAGCTACCTCCCCAGTCTGTTTTACCTTATTAATGAATGCTTAAGTGCTCCGTAAATTTTATCTCTATCAACAGTTTTGTAATGAATGTATATCCTAGTACATTTACAGATGTGTCTGAAACTAGGTTGCTAAAGTAAATTCATGGTCTTTATAAATTGTGAACAATATTGGTTTTAACTAAACTACTCTTGTCATGGTCATGATGTTGTTATTTAAATCTTATCTAAAATGTTTGGTTTAAAGTGTCTTATGTAAACGTTTAAAAAGTGTATGTTTTACAACCAAGTAGTGAGGATGCCACTTTTAAGTAAAGATCAGTACTTTCTGAATTTTCAACTTTTTTTTTTTTTTTTTTTTTTTTTTTTTTTGACGAGATCAGGCGCGTTCAGGGTGGTATGACCATAGACTTTTTTGTCTTTTTGAGACAGGGTCTCACTATGCAGTTCAGGCTGGCCTTAAGCTCACTTTGTAGCTCAGGCTGGTCTCGAACTCACAACAATCCTCCTGCCTCAGCCTCCAGAGTGCTGAGATTACAGGCCCGCGCCACCATGCCTGGCCCAATTTTTAACTTTTAATTATAAAAGATCAGCATTTAATATGTGTGTACATTTTACGTCCATTCTTACTTAATGTGGTCCCACCTAGATTGTATTATCTCTTACTATCACTAAATGAATGTCTCTTTAAAGGAAACACTTCAAGTTGAAGAAGATGATAGACCTGAATTACCATGGTGGAAATGTAAGAAGTGGGCTTTACACATTTTAGCCAGACTTTTTGAAAGGTAAGTCTTGTCAATGCAGGATGATTTATGTTTAGCTTATAAAGTTACTTGCTTTTATAATCACAAGTACAAATATTAGAGGAAAATAATGGACATTTTCATGTTCTATTAGATATGGAAGCCCTGGCAACGTTTCCAAGGAGTATAATGAATTCGCTGAAGTATTTCTGAAGGCATTTGCTGTTGGTATCCAGCAAGTAAGTCTATGATAATTTTTCTAAGTACAAATAGAAGTCTAACATTAAAGTTCATAATGTGTCTCTTTTTTTTTTTATGTCTCTCTTATTTAATTCTAGTTTCTTTTTTATCTAAAGAATACATGTTTGAACCCATTAACAGTTCTCAAACATTCTTGGTCTCAAAACTATAACTAACTCTTCAAGGTCTCACTAGGTATTCCATGCTGGCCTTAAACTCATATATGATCCAATCTGTTCTTGAACTTGAGGCAGTCCTCCTACCTCAGCCTCCCAAGTGCTGGGATAACAGATATATGTGTTTACCACTATTTCCACTGTATAACTTAAATTTTTCAGCAGTTCACCTAGTTTTCATTTACCTACGTTGTATACCAAGTAATACTTAAGAAATTATTTGCTTAAAACAAAATATAAAGCCAGGCATGGTGGCGCGGGCCTATAATACCAGCACTGGGAGGCTGAGGCAGGAGGATTGTTGTGAGTTCGAGACCAGCCTGACCTGCAAAGTGAGTTTAAAGCCAGCCTGAACTGCATAGTGAGACCCTATCTCAAAAAGACAAAAAAATATATATATAACAGTTAAATAGAACATGGTTTTGCATGCCGATAGTCCCAGCTGCTTGAGTTACTTCAAGGCAAGAAGGTTACTTCAATCCAGGAATTAAAAATAACTGTTACATATTAAACTGAAAACTTTTTAGGGGGAGCAATGAAAAAAAAATTCTAAGATGAAAAATGTCTTTAATATTTGCCTTGCTAAAAGGCATATGGATACTTAATCTCTGATTCTATTTTCATCTTATCACATTTCCTCTCATCTTACCTCACCTCACCTCACCTCATTTCACAGTGCCAGAGATTGAACTAAGGACCTTCTGCTTGCCAGGCAGGCCCTCATGCTGCTGAGCTATGTTCCTAGCCAAATTTTTTATTTTAGTTGATGTTAAAAATAAGAAAATGTAGACTCAGCAGGTACAATGTTGATGAAGGGAAGAGTATTTTAATAGGCTCTAGATAATTTTGGAATTTTTGTACTGGAGCCTGAATCTAGGACTATTCTAATACTGAGCTATATTCCTTTTTGGTTTTTGAGAAATAGTCTATGTAGTTCGTGCTGGTCTTCAACTCACTGTGTAGCCAAGGAAACTTGTGTAGATCCTCTTCCATCATCCTCCTGAATGTTTATGAGTACAGGGATATTCTGTTGCCTCTGGCACTGTATTCCTTGCCTTTTTTTATTGTGAAACATCATCTACACTGGCTCTGAATTTGGGACTGGAGTAGCTGGGATTACCTGTGTGTGCTACTACTATACCTAACTATAAATTGATTATTTAATGTTTTAAAAATTAGTTTCAATAAACTGGGGAGATAGCTCAGTGGCATAAGCACCTGTCTGGCATGCTTAAGGTCCTGAGTTCATTCCCCTGTGACAAACAGACCGGAAAATAAATAAATAAGCAAGCAAGCCTAGGTGTAGTTTGGCACACCTATAACTCAGTATAGTATCTGGAACTCTTCCAGATTGAACTCAGGCCCTTGCACTTGCCAGGGAAGCACTTACTCCACTGAGCCATCTCCCCAGCCCCTAGTACCTGGAACTCTTGACATTCCAGGCCATGTGGGAAATTTGGAGAGATCTTGTGTCACAAGATCTATAGATACCTATATATCTAAGATGTAAAGATATCTATATATCTTTATACATGATTTTGTGATACCCTATACCTGGCATTTTGATTGTGATTGTGATTTTGATTTTGATTGTGTTAATGTAAAACTATGTTTTAGTATTAGAAAACTAGCTAAGCATGGTATCATACCTGTAATCCCAGCACTCCACACTAAAGCAAAAGGATTGCTGCAATTTAAAATCTACTCTGGGCTACCTACACAGTGAAACCCAGTCTCAAAATTTTCATTTTCTTAAATTGGAAGGCTGTCAAGCCAATAGATCCAAGTGTTCTACAACTGTTGATTTTTTTCTTGGAAGCTGAAATTTAATAGCACATACTTATCTGTTTTCTTTCAGATAATGGGCTTATTTGTTCCTTTCTAGAAAAATATCTGCCATGTGTATATTTGTCTCTTAGTCCTTTGAAATATAAAAGTTTTTCAGTGCTTTCCTTCCATCCACTTTGTTGTTTACCCTTTGGACTCTGTACTTCTTATTTAATAATTTAATAGTTACAATTTTTTTCTGGCTTATTAAGACATTTTTAAGGAAAACTTGCTGTAAAGGTTTGTAATTAGTGCCCTTCCTTTGATTCTGATGTAGGAAAAATGAAACTCCCAACCTGAAAGGTTCCTGGGATGAGTTCATGTTCTCTAAAACCAAAGAATGAATTTTCAGAACAAATGGATATTAAGAGCCGAATATATTTATTGGGGGAAAGAAAGCTGCTTAAGAGGACAGAAGGAGGGCCTAAGTTGATTGTCCTCCAGGAAGTTGTCTCTTTCAGGGATTTTTATAGAGTTAAACCATGTGGTGAGAGTCTAAGGTGGAGAACATGGAAACTTGATAAGGTGGGCATAAGGTGGAACAAAACTTATGGTCAACCAATGATATTACAGGCACATCGCACAGATAAAATTGATTAAATCCAATACCAAATGGGGAAGCGAGTCATAGAGCAGTTGGGTCTGAATACAAAATGGTCTCTTCCTGTTGGGGCTTGGGTTAGTGACTTTCTCAAAAGTGATTGATACCTATTAAGAGTATCAATTTCTTATGCTGATCCCTAGGGAGGTACATGGCTGCATTTGTTTACTTTTGTCTTGAGGTTTGGCCCAAAGTGGGAGTGTCTATTTCTTCCAAAGTTGCAAAGTCACCTTGTCTTCCATATTGTCTCCTTAAGGGCCTGGCCTTGTCTGCCTATATTTCTATCTTAATTTAGCTGCCTACAACAACTCATGTTATACATCAAGCATTGATGGAAATGTCAAACCCCTAACTATAAATGTTACAGGGGGTTATAAAGCTACCTGAAATCTCAACACTTTGGAGACTTAGCAGGATTGTAATGTAGAACCTGGTCTGGGCTCCATAGTGAAATCAAGACCAGCTTAGGTTAGATAGAAAGACTATTTCTAAAGAAAACAAACCATTTAAAAAGGTGAATAACATCTTGACCTTAATTATGAAATAGCTTCAACATGGTGAACCTTCTAAAAAGTCTGGGGACCACTAGAGGACTATGGATCACACTCAGAATCAACAGCTTAAAACATGAAGATTTTCCTAGAGGCTGACCAGCATGATAGAGTGCATGATAGAGTGCTCGTAGACTATTAAGATTGTGGTAGTTACTTTGGAGAGATGAATATCAAAATATTTTTATTGGTTTGTAAGTGTTTAGAATTTCTATTAAAGTTTTAGATTGTAATCAACCTTTTTCTCTCCTAAAGGTTTTGTTGAAGGTGTTATATCAGTACAAGGAAAAGCAATATATGGCTCCTCGAGTTTTACAGCAAACATTAAATTACATTAATCAAGGAGTTTCCCATGCCCTCACTTGGAAGAATCTGAAGCCTCATATACAAGTAATAACATTAATTGCCATAAAGGTTTAAAATTTGTGTTTTGTTGAGTGTATTTAATGATCGTTTTGACAGTATAGTAAAAGTCGCAACAACACTTTCATGAAGTTTTAAGTGCTTACAGCTTAGTTTACGTGTAAAAGTCTTACTTTGAACAGTCTTACTATTGGATTATGATTAGTTGACGTGTTGGTCACATAATTTGGGAATAAGCAATTTTACCAGATTGGTGTTTAGGATAATGGGCTTATAATTTCATGTTATAAAAAAGGTAAGATCTTGTAGTTGATGTAGGAATTCTTTAAACACATTGCTTAATTTTGGTAATAAAAGCTTTAAAATACATACAAGATAGGGGCCAGGGAAATAGCTCAATAGGGCCTGAGTTCAATTCCCGGTTCCACCAAAATAAAAAACAAAGAGAGTTATTTTTATTTTAGTACTTAAAGGGGATTTCACATTTCAGATTTGAAAACTGAACGCTGTTACTTTAACTTTTAAATTTCAGGGCATTATCCAAGATGTTATTTTTCCATTGATGTGCTATACAGATGCTGATGAAGAACTTTGGCAGGAGGACCCTTATGAATACATTCGCATGAAGTTTGGTAAGGAAGTTTTCACTTTAGAAACAAAATGTCAGTCGTTAAGGTAAGAGTGATGTGTGCAGCCAACCTAAAGGATGTTAAGACCTCATCCTTGGTCTCATAGTCCAAAGAATCTCTTCATTATTTTAATGTAAATAATCTCTTTTTTTAGGCCATTCATTCATTATAACAATAATCTTAATTTTTAGCATTATAATAGTGTTACAAATTTTGATAATTGGACATGCTTCTGACAGATGCCAAAACCGTTAGTCATGATTTCACCTTAACATACTAGCTTAAAGTTTTTTCTTTTTCTTTTTCTTTTATGGAGGAACTGGGGATTGAACTCAGACCCTTGCACTTGCCAGGGAAGTGTTTATTCCACTGAGCCATCTCCCAGCCCCAGCCTGAAGTGTTCTTGTGGATCCCATGATAGTGTGAAACCTGAAAAGATGTGTAAGAGGAGCTAGAGTCACTTGTGGTTTCTAGATGAAACATGTGATCGGGCTAATATTAAGCATTAGTCCTTCCTACTAAAATCTGTGCTCTTATTTGTCCAGAAAAGATTGATTGATTGATTGATTGGTTTAAATGTATTTAGTACAGGGTCTATTCCTGTATTCAGCCTCCAAAACTCTGGGATTACAGGCATGCACCACCATGCCCAGTCTCAATCCTGTCTCAGTGTCCTCTAGGGAGATCCCCATTGCCTTTTGCCTAAGCAGGTGCTTTAATCCTCTGAGCTATCTGGCTGGCCCAGAAAAGATTTGAATTAGGATCTTGCTTTTTTTTTGCGGAACCAGGATTGAACTTAGGCCTTTGTGCTTACCAGGGAAGCACTTATTCTACTGAGCCATCTCCAAAGCCCCTAATCTTGCAAAATTATATGCAAGTTGGGATTTTACTTATTTATAGGGGGATTCGTTTTAATACTTTATGTAAGAGTTAGCAAACTTTTATGGTAATGAGAATCGAACTCATGACCTTGCACTTGCCAGGTAGGCACTGTGCGTTGAACTATATATCCCTGGCAGGGTTAGCAAATTTTAATTTAGTATTTTTTAGATGTGTTTAGTATAGGGTCTCAGTATGCAGCTCAGATGTAGTGATCCTCCTGTTTTCAGCCTCCTCAGTGCTGGGATTACAGGCATGCATCACCACGCCTATTCTTGGTTGCTGGCTCAGAGTACCAATACGGCATGCAGTACTGGGCATCAAACCCTGGTCCCTGCACTTGCCTAGGAAGGCGCTTAGTCCACTGAGCTGTCTTGCTAGCCCTCAAATTTTTAAGTGCACCCTTTTTGAAAAATGCAGCTTGTAATTAGACATGAAGGAAATGTTTTATGAAATTAATAAAATTTGTTTTCTATCTCAATTTTAAATTTGTTCTCTAGATGTCTTTGAAGATTTCATTTCTCCTACCACGGCTGCCCAGACACTTTTGTTCACAGCCTGTAGTAAAAGAAAAGAGGTTAGTTAATGTGCAGCTAACTCTTGAAATACTGTTTAAAATTTGTTCAGCTATTCTATTCACTCAATGTGTTTGTGTTTTTGTTTTAACACTTTTCCATAAATATTATACTTTACTACATTTCCACTAAGAATATGGGATGGTGCATTCTAATATTTTGGATCATGAATGGACTAAATGATCAGGAATATTGCTTGAAAACAACTATTATCAAAATAATGGCATTCATTTGCATTTTGGGTACTTCCACATGATTAGCAGTTACACAAATATTGAATGTTTACTATTTTTTAAGTACGGCATTCCTCTTATAATGTCTGATGTGAAAATAGTGTTTTTAAAATACTAATCATATATACTGAACTTGGCTTTTACCTAAACACATTATTAGTTTTGTTTTGTTTTTTAAGAGAGTATAATTGATAAGATAAGGGCCGGGGAGATGGCTCGGTGAAGTAAGCGCTTCCCTGGCAAGCGCAAACACCTGAGTTCAATCCCCGGTTCTGCAAAATAATAATGATGATGATGATGATGATGATGATGATGATGATGATGATGATGATGATGATGATGATGATGATGATGATGATGATAGATAAGATACTAGAAAAGGTACAGGGACTGAGGAGATGGCTCAGTAGAATAAGCACTTGCTTGGCAAGCATAAGGGCCTGAGTTAAATCCCCAGTGCTGCAAAAAGAAAAAAAATTATAAAAAAAAACAGTACAAATTTAGAAGACCAAGATCACAGGTATTCAAGCATAGGTTTTGTGTTACATATTGCTGTCCTTGATGCAGTTGCTCAGAATGCAGATACCAGTATACAGTTAGTGAAGGTGAAAATGCTAAATAAAAATACTAACTGGTATTTTCAGAAAACTGATTAAATTATGAATACAGTCATCTCAGCCACCCTGTATATATACTTGCATGTTTTTCCCTCCTTCCTTTTTTTCTATCTTTTCTCCTTTCTCTAATCCTTAATTTTAGTTTCTTTCCGTTTTACTATATCTATCACACCTTTCTGGTTTTATTTCTTTTCAGGTTTTTATAGTAGGTAGACATAACATTTGTTTATACACTTAGTTTTAATGTGAGCCTTTGTTAGCTTCTTTTTAAAAAGTGCTGGGGTATTCACAAAGTGTTAATGATCTTCTAATTTAGGTACTACAGAAGACAATGGGATTTTGTTACCAGATTCTTACAGAACCAAATGCTGATCCTCGAAAAAAAGATGGAGCCTTGCATATGATTGGCTCTTTAGCTGAGATACTTCTGAAGGTATTTCTTCTTTTGTAAATATGTGCTTCAATTAATAGTTTTATTGAGATACAATGTACATACAAAGCAAATTCTCCATTTAATGTCTACAACACAGTGGTAGATATTTACAGAGCTACACAACCCTTGTTACTGTTGAATTGCAAAATATTTTCATCACCCCAGAAGAAACCCTGGACACATTAGTAGGCACTACTCTGCAACCTCCTAGGCCATGGTTACCTGTAATCTGTATTTGCCTTTGGATTTATTCTGGACATAAAAATGGAGTGATACAAGTCTGACATGATGGAACACACTTATAATTCCAGCACTCTAGGAGACTGAGGCAGAAAGATAGTGAGTTGGACTGCAGCCTGTTGGACCTAAGGAGATCCAAAAATAAAAAAGGTTGGGCATATAGTTCAGTTGATGGTTCTGGGTTCAATTCCCAATGTTTTTTTTTTTGGGTGGAGGGGATTGTTAATTACAAGATGTGATCCTTTGTGAGCAGGTTCTTTGTGATGTGTTGTTCCCAAGGTTTATCATGTTACAGTATTTCAGTATTTACTCCTAGTTCCAGTACTGGGGATTGAACCCTAGAGCCTTCCTTGTCATTTTTTTTATTATTTCAAAACAGGATCTCATTAAGTTTCCCAGGCTGTGCTCAAATTTTCAGTTTATGCCTCCATATCTTGCTTATTCCTTTTTATTACCAAATAATATAATTTGCTACACCACATTTAACTTAACCACTCATCAGTTGATAAACATTTATTTTCTTTTCAATTTTTGGCCATTTTGAACAAAGTATTGTTCTGACTTTCTGAACTAGTTCTAGAAATTCTTCATGAATGTTTTTAGTTATATTATTGTAGTTGTCTCCATATCATAAATTGGTTCAAAACATTTATCTTTTTTTTTTTATTTCTTTTTCTTTTTGGTTACCAGGAATCGAACAGAGGACCTTAGGCTTGCCAGGCAGATTCTGTACTGCTGGGCTATATATCCACAGTAACATTTACTTTTCATGATCATTTTGACTTTGTAGAAAAGTCAAAATTTGTATAATGCAAAATCTGGTGACAAGGTGAATTAGAACCAAATATGATTTTACAACCGTGCCTTTCCACTGAATGGCACATAGTATTTAACATATTTTCAGTCATACCTTCTAAAGAAGGTTCAATCCCTGGTACCACCGGGAAAAAAAAACAATACTGGACCTTTTCCATATGCATGATTTGCAAATCTTTTCTGGTTTTCCTTTTTTTTTTTTTTTTTTTTTTTTTTTTTTTTTCTTTATTTAGGACAGGGTTGGCAGGGTCTCATTGGGCCAGGGAGATGGCTCAGTGGAATAAACACTTCCCTGGCATGTGCAAGGGCCTGAGTTCCATTCCCAGTTCCAAGAAAGAAAGAGAAAGAGAGAAAGAGAAAGGAAGGAAGGAAAGGAAAGGAAAGGAAAGGAAGGAAGGAAGGAAGGAAGGAAGGAAGGAAGGAAGGAAGGAAGGAAGGAAGGAAGAAATTTTCAAAAACTGCTTTAGGAAGTGGCAAGAATGATGGAATGAGTGTGTATGGGGGTAATTTGAGAGAAATGAATGGCAATGTGACTTTTGTTATTTAAACATTTGTAGTGTGTTTCCACGACACCTATCTAGTAGTCTAAAAGTGTGTGTGCTATTTTATATTTCTACAGTAGTATATGAGGATTTTAATTTCTTAACATTCTCATCACTAATTTTATTTTCTTTTTATTACAGCTATACTAATAATGAGTAGTAGTATCTTACGGTTTTGATTTCCATTGATTTCCCTGATGGCTGATGATAATAAAAATCTTTCTGTGTGCTTATTGGCCCTTTATGGTATCTCCTCTGGAGAAAAGTCTGTTTATGTGTATCCATTTTGAATCTGTTGTCTTTTTATTGTTGAATGCTCATAGATCTTTGTATATTCAAGATACTAGGGCCGGGGAAATAGCTCAGTAGAATAAACACTTGCATGGCAAAAAAAAAAAAAAAAAAAGGATACTAGCTCTTTTCCATTTACATGATTTGCAAATCTTTTTTTTCTTTTTGAGACAGGGTCTCATTATGCTATGCAGTTCAGGCTGGCCTTAAGCTCACTTTGTAGCTCAGGCTGGTCTCGAACTCACAATAATCCTCCTGCCTCAGCCTCCCAAGTGTTGGGATTACAGGCATGTGCCAACACGTCCGGCCTGCAAATCTTTTCTGGTTTTCCTTTTTGTATTTAGGACAGGGTCTATAGGATCTCACTGCATACATAGATCAGACCTATAGTGTTGCTGCTGTTTTACAGCCTCCCAAGTGCTGGCATTACAGGCATGCACCACCACACCCAATCACAGTCACTGTCTTCAATCCCCCAAAAAAAGAAAAGAAAAAAAAAATATATATATCCATTTGATTATAAATATTGCATTTTGCTTCACAAGTAAGCCCACAGATTTGTTTCTCTTTTGAAGTTGATAAATGATTGCTATTCAGAGTATAAGTAAATATTAAGCTATTGTACTTTCTAACTACCTTGTTCCACTAGATTTATCACATTTTTTTTTTATCTTCCTGTACTCTGCTCTTACTTTAGTAATAACATCTCTACAAAGCCTGGCAGTGTTATAAAATCCAGGAAGTTGCCAAGTAGGTGGCTCGGTGCGCAAGGGTCTGAGTTCAATCCCTATTTCCACAAAAAAAAAAAAAAAATCCAAGAAGTTAATACTGTTTTTCTATAACTTTTTAAACTTTTTCTAAAACGGAACCAAGGATTGAACTCAGGCCCTTGTGCTTGCCGGGGAGGTGTTTATTCTCCTGAGCCATCCCCGCCCCCCCGTAAGATTTTTTATTGATGTCCTTTTTTGAGTACAAATCCATTTCACCTGGTCATATTTAATTGCTATGCTTCCAGCTTTCAGTTTCTAATGTTCATAAAGATGCAGTTTTAATTTTAGTTTTTGTCTTTTTTGAGACAGTTTTGCTATGCAATCCAAGTTGTCCTTGAATTCACTTTATGGCCCAGGCTGACTTCACAATCCTGCTATCTCAGCCTCCCAGGTGCTGGGATTATAAATTTAGATCACCACACCCAGCCTTTGAATGTGTAATTTAAGAAACTTCTAGCTATCTTATTTGTTAATTTGAAAGCATATTTTTTTCTAGCTATGTTAGATCTAGTTACTAACTTAACAAACAAGTTTTTTAATATAAATTACTCTTGAGAAAAAAAAGTAAATTAAGTAGTAAGATTAACACTTCAACCAGTGGTGGTGTAAACCAATAATCCCAGCCATTCAGAAGAGTGACAAAGGAGAATCTCAAGTTCCAGTTTAGTTTGGGCAGCTTAGCCATGCTGTTTTTCAAATAGGGATGAGGTTGGGATCCCTAGGTTCAATTTCCTGTCCAGACAAATAAAGTTATACATACTTCCATCAGTCAGATACCATTTCTATTTAAATTTGGTATAATTACTTTAATCAAGTAAACTGGAAAATACGTATTAGTGTGGAGTGTGGTGTTTAAAGAATCAGAATAAATATGTGCTGTCGTCATTGGTCAGGTGGAAATTCAAATGATTGTACTTGGAACTGTATCCAGTTGCTTCTTTTCACAGAAAAAAATCTATAAAGATCAGATGGAATATATGTTGCAGAATCATGTGTTTCCTCTCTTCAGCAGTGAACTAGGCTACATGAGAGCAAGGGTATGTTTCAGAGCTTTATTTTATACATTTTGCCTAACACATCACTAAATTTTTCATTTAAGACTTCTGTTTTTTGTTTTTTTAAAAAAGACTTCTGTTTAATGTGAATCTTGAAATGGCTGCTGTAATATGTGCACAGTTTTCAATCTGTGTCTGGTAGCAGTATCCGTCTGTGTTTTGCATTCAGATCTTGCTATCCACATAAGCATCATGAAGCCAGAGAATAACTTGGGATCATAGTACTGGTCTAGTGTTGTCCTTTTGGACCCATTTACCACTGGCCAGCCTCCAAATTCCCAGACACAGAATTCCAGGCAGAGATTAGCTTGGAAATTTCATTGTAAGATATCTAAAGTCATTGTGCTCTTTAAAAAGGCTTGCTGGGTACTTCACTATTTTTGTGAAGTGAAGTTCAAAAGTGATCAGAATCTACAAACAGCATTAGAGCTGACAAGAAGATGTCTGATAGATGATAGAGAAATGCCTGTGAAAGTTGAAGCTGCCATCGCACTCCAGGTGTTGATCAGCAATCAAGAAAAAGGTAAAGAATTTATATATGAATAATGTCTTGGGCCAACAAGATAGCTCAGCAGACTAAGCACCTGCTTAGGCAACCTGAGGCACTGGGGTTTGATTCTCCAGTACCCCACATTATGCTGCCCTGCCCTTGGCTGGCTAATTCCAAGACTTAAGTCCAGTCGTGGTGGTGCACACTTGTAATCTCAGCGCTGGGAAGCTAGAAACAGGAGGATCACTACAAGTCTGACCTGTGTGGTGGGACACTGTATAAAAAAAAAAGTCTTTACACATCATTTTATAAGAAATACTCAGAAAATTAACATACTGTTTATTTGAAAGTACTTCTTATATGTGATACTGACATTGAATTTATAGCCTTGATAGTTAAAGCACTATCACTGACATCATAAGCTACTGTTTATCTTTTTTTTGAGACAGGATCTCACTGTGCAGCTCAGACTGGCCTTGAGCTGACTTTGTAGCCTGGTCTCAAATTTGTAGCAATCCTGCCTCAGTGCTGGAATTACAGGTGTGTACCACTATAGCTGGCTATTCATTCATTCATTCATTCATTCATTCATTCATTCATTCATTCATTCATTCATTCAAGTAATGAGAATCAAATTCGGGACCTTGCCGCTATCCAGGTCCTTCAGTATAGTGTAAAAGAAAAAATACTTTCAGTGCACTTTATATAAGTTTTTAAAAAAAGATTAGGGTGCCAAAATGTATTTCTTTCTCTTGCAGCTAAAGAATACATCACACCATTTATCAGACCTGTAATGCAGGCTCTTCTTCATATTATACGAGAAACAGAAAATGATGATCTTACCAATGTAATTCAGAAAATGATCTGTGAATATAGTGAAGAGGTTACCCCTATTGCAGTAGAAATGACACAACATTTGGTATGTGGCTTGAAACTATGGTGTTTTGCAAATACTGTATCTTATTTTATTGAGGAATGGGTCAGTGAGCTAGGGTCTCACTATGTAGTTCAGAATTGCCTTGAGCTCACTTTGTAGCCTAGGCTGGTCTCAATTTCTCTCCAATCATCTCTAAGATTCCTAATGTATTACCATGCCTGGCAGGTATTTTAATTATTTCTTCAGTATATTGCAGGTGAGTTACAAACAGTTTAACTTCTGTGTAAAGCAGATATTTTAAGGTACAGCATTAAAACCCCTTGACAGATATTCAGTTCATTTAATTATACCATCCTATGTGAGGATTATTGGCACAGTATTTTACAAGAAGGAAATATGAGATTAAAAATTTGTCTAAGCTAGACGTACTAGACTTGGGATTCATACTTGGATTTTTTATTTTTTATTTTATTTTATTTTTCTCTCTACTGGGGATCAAACTCAGAACCTTGTGATTGCCATGCAGGCACTTATGTCACTGAGCTGTATCCCCAGCCAATTCTTAGATCTTGAGAATGTATGTTCTTAACTTCTTCAAGCTATAGCATCACCGTAGATCTATAGGATACTCAAAATAATAGATTCAGGTTTTTGGTTTATTGGGTGGTTTTATTTTGTTCCGTTAACTTTTTTTTTTTTTTTTCTTTTGGTGGAACCAGGGATTGAACTCAGGCCCTGGCACTTGCCAGGGAAGTGCTTATTCCACTGAGCGATCTCCCCAGCCCACTTTAACTCATTTTATTAATACATTTCAGACATAAATAACAACCATAGTCATAGAGAACCTATACTCATACATGCAACCTGTCTCATTCCTTTGTCCCATTCCTCCCCTCCCCATCCCTCAACCCTTCTGGTGTTCCTCATCCACAAAAGTCCTGCTTCCATGTTCTTCTTCCCCTCATTTTTTTCCTTTCTGCTTTAACCCATACCCCTTTTCCCTCCCTGGCTTCCCTCCCTATCCAAACATTTTCCTCCCATTTCACAATACATATTTATACATTTTAGTCCTTATTTACACTTTCAGTGTCTGATTTACTTCACTTGAGAGTATGGTCTTACCCCTTTATTTAGAAACGTGTCAGGCCTATCCTTCTATATGAAAGAATAGTACTCCACTGTATGAAAAAACATCTTTGTAGCCGGGCGTGGTGGCACAGGCCTGTAAGCCCAGCACTTGGGAGGCTGAGGCAGGAGGATTGTTGTGAGTTCGAGACCAGCCTGAGCTACAAAGTGAGCTTAAGGCCAGCCTAAATTGCATACTGAGACCCTGTCTCAAAAAGAACAACAACAACAAAAAAAATCTTTGTAATCCATTTACCAGTTGATGGGCATTTTTGGGTAGTTTATAAGATTTGCCTATTATCAGCTGTGCCACTGTAAAGATGTTTTTTTTGTTGTTTTTTTTTTTTTTTTTTGTCTTTTCGAGACAGGGTCTCACTGCAGTTCAGGCTGGCCTTAAGCTCACTTTGTAGCTCAGGCTGGTCTCGAACTCACCAACAATCCTCCTGCCTCAGCCTCCCGAGTGCTGGGATTACAGGCATGCGCCACCACGCCCAGCTCTTTTTTTTTTTTCTTTTTTTTTTTTTTTTTTTTTTTTTTTTTTTTTTTTTTTTTTTTGAGACAGGGTCTCACTATGCAGTTCAGGCTGGCCTCGAGCTCACTTTGTAGCTCAGGCTGGTCTCGAACTCACAACAATCCTTCTGCCTCAGCCTCTGTAAAGATGTTTATGCATATACTGCTATAGTACGATGCTTTTAATTCGTTCAGGGAGATAACCAGGAAAGGGTTGAATGGAACCTCTAGTCCATCCAACCACTAAGTTTGTTTTCTTTTGTTATGTTATTGAGACAGGGTCTCACTATGTAGCCCAGTCTGGCCTCAACTTAACTCATGCAACCCTCTCGCCTCAGCCTCCTGAATGATCGGATTATGGGTGTACACCATGATGCCTGGTTATGTTGTTGTTTTGAAAACAATACTCATGCAGTTTAGGCTTACCTTGAACTCAGTAGAGAAGCCAAGATGGCCTCACACTCAGTGATCCTTAGCCCTCAGCCTCTGGGGTGCCATATTATAGGTGGGCAACATCATGCCCAGCTCATAATTTAGTTTTATAAAATAAGTCAACAATCTTCTTGGTGATGAAATATACTTGTATCTGGGCATTGTCAAATGCCATATACATGCATATGCTTATGTATGTATGTATGTATGTGTTCCCTGTTGATTGTGATTTATAAGTGACAGGATCTAATTATGTTAACCAGGCTAGTTCTGAAATGATGAGCTCAAGCGATTCCTGTGTAGGCTCCAGATTAGTTTCATTTTGTATTTTTGTGGAATCGGGGATTGAACTCAGGCCCTTGGGCTTGCCAGAGAAGCATTTATTCCACTGAGCCATCTCCCCAGCTCCTTTTTTTTGTTTATGGTGGAACCAGGGATTGAACTCAGGCCTTTGTGCTTGCTAGAGAAGTGCTTATTCTACTGAGCCATCTCCCTGGCCCTTGGCTCCTCATTTTGTTTTTTGAGATATAGCTTTGCTATGGTGTGCATGCTGGCCTTGCATGCATCTTTAGCCCACATTGGCCTCTTTCAATCCTCTTGCCTCAGCTTCCTCTGAGTGCTGAGATTATTGACGTGCCACCATGCCTGCTTTAGTCACAATATTAAATACATTCTGTGCCTTGTGTACAAGGCACAATTCTTACAGTATCTTGTGAGATTGAAATTCTCCAAATGACCTGTGAAGAGAAAGATCAAGCCAGGTGTTTTGATGCATGCCTATAATCTTAGCACTTGGAGGTTAGGAGCATTGCATTGAGTTTGAGGCCGGCCTGGGCTACAAAATGAGTTCAAGTCCTATCTGAATTACATAGCAATACCCTACCTCAAAAAAAAAAAAGGAGAGAGATTAAAAAAAAGTCAAGTACTAGCTTATTGAATGTCACCCAGTGAATGGCAGAGAAAGACCATTTGATTAATAAGTCTATGATGCTTGTTATTAATTTGGAGGCACTGGTGTGCTGTGTGCATTTTTTAAGTCTTGCTGGGTGTAATAGTGTTGGGATTTGAAAACCCAGTAGTCAAGGCTGAGGTGGGAATATCACTGGGAGTTCCAGGCCAGTCTGGAGTACATAGATCCTGTATTACAAAACAAAAATAAAGTCAGTCATTCTTGGGCCAAAACATGTTATAATGCTTTGGTAACAAATCACTTTGTTTTCTCTTGACTGCAGGCAATGACATTTAACCAAGTAATCCAGACAGGGCCAGATGAAGAAGGAAGTGATGACAAAGCAGTTACAGCCATGGGAATTCTTAATACAATTGACACACTTCTTAGTGTAGTTGAAGATCATAAAGAGGTAAAAAAAAAAAAAAAAAGATTCAGTGTTGCACAGGTTTTAATGTCATTTTTACATTGACTTATATGAGGCTTTGATTTGATAACTGATCATCTCACACTGATTGTATTATTTTCATTTTTTTTCTGCTTTGTTATAAATTCATAGTTTTAGTGTGCTAGGAGGCGGAATGGAATGCTGGTATGCATTTTGCCTTTACTGTGGGGCTCAGATTGTGGTTTTCTAATAATTTATTTTTTAAAAAATAATTTATTTTTCAAATCCAGAAGTGCAGTCATGGTTCTTAGGAAAGCATATTATTACTAGTTTTCATTATAAAAAAATATTTACAACATTTGGCAAAATAGAGTGTACCACTTTTTTTGGTCTTTTTGAGACAGGGTCTCACTATGCAGTTCAGGCTGGCCTTAAGCTCACTTTGTAGCTCAGGCTGGTCTCGAACTCACAACAATCCTGCTGCCTCAGCCTCCCAAGTGCTGGGATGGGTGTGCCACTTTTTAATTACACTTACATGTCAGTTTACTAGGATTGACTATATCCAAATCATTTTGCAGCTATCACCATTGTCTTTAAGTTTTTTTTTTTTTTTTTCTGTCCTGTCTTTTAGAAAAACAGGAAATTAAAATCAGTTTTTTCAATTGATTTTTTAATTTTTTTTTTTTTTTTTTGTACTAGGAATTGATCTCATGACCTCTTGTTTGCCAGGCCGGTCCTGTGCTACTGAGCTATATCTCCAGCCCCATAAATTGAATTTAAAGCGTATAGAAAAGAATAAAGAACAGAAAACTATTAACTACTGTAATATCACCTAAATTTCCCTTCCTTCTCCCTTCCATCCATCCATCCTGTAATGGAGATTTAACCAGGGCCTTCACACTGAGCTGCATCCTTAGCAAAATTTTTATGTTGAGTCAGTTATCTCACAAGGTTGCTAAACTGTTCAGAGTAGGTTTGAATTTTATCCATCAATCTTTCAGAATGCTACCATTACATATGTCATTGTTACTGGCTTAATTTTTCTTTATTTCCTTTAAATTTCATCTCCAGTAGAAAAACAACTTCAGATCATTTCTTGTGTGTATGTGGTGCTGGAGGCTGAATGTGGTCTCCATGCTATACAAGTGTACCTCCAC
Source organism: Ctenomys sociabilis (assembly GCA_004027165.1). NCBI lineage: Eukaryota > Metazoa > Chordata > Mammalia > Rodentia > Ctenomyidae > Ctenomys > Ctenomys sociabilis. The sequence goes on along the minus strand of PVKA01017897.1, from coordinate 14,393 downwards.
CCCCAGTCTTACCCCAATAAGCAGATAGATGTAATGGAATCCTTTAGAGGACTACTTCCTAACCACCTTCTACTTTCCTTTCTTCCCCTGGAAGTAACTACTGAGGCCGGGGAAATGGCTCAGTAGAAAAAGTGCTTCCCTGGCAAACACAAGGGCCTGAGTTCAATACCTGGTTCCACAAAAAGAAAAAAAGATTGGAAGTAACCACTGTGATGAGCTTGGTGTTAATTTCACCAGAGATGCTTATAATGGTAGTTTATATATTTTCCATCCATAAGTCAGAGGGTATTTTTTGCCATATGTTTGGAGAGCTGCAAGTTGCCTTTGTGATTTTTCAGTAAAATATTTTAAAATTCTGTATTATAATTGGAAATACGCACAAGCCATGAAAATGATTAACATAAAATATTTTAAACGGCTGAAAAATGGACTCTATGCTATGTATTTGAAATAGATGTTTACCTCTGTGTTTGACTGGTAGGTAAAAATCTTACTCATATTTTCACCCTCAATATCTGTTGACCTTTACAACAGATTTGGACTACAGTTAAGGAATTTACATTTCCCATTTATCTTGATCTATTTGGGGCCTGAGTTCACATGCTGTGGTGCACTGTGTAATGTTTGGGTTATATTGTACATATTTTAGTGATTAACTCAATTCTGTATGATTTTTTTTTTTTTTTCTTTTAGATAACCCAGCAGCTCGAGGGAATCTGCTTACAGGTTATTGGCACTGTTTTACAACAGCATGTCTTAGGTATTACTTAGGTATTACTTCTGATTGTGCTAAGAATTGAGTGGTTTCACCTGAGCAAACATTTTCCTAACAATTCTGTCTGTGCTCTCTTTGAAGAATTCTATGAAGAGATCTTCTCATTGGCACATAGCTTGACATGTCAGCAAGTATCTCCGCAAATGTGGCAGCTGCTTCCTCTTGTATTTGAGGTCTTTCAGCAGGATGGCTTTGATTACTTTACAGGTCCGTCAGATCAGCCTAGAAAGTACCCATGATGCCCCCTCCAGTTCTAAATCATTGTACTTTAACCCTGAACATACACTTTATAATGCTCATAGGTGATAAATACTGATTTCTTTTATATATAGGGCTGGATTCAGTTAACATGTAGTTCTGTAAATAAGTGTGTAATCTTTACTAATTCAAAGGAATTTGCTTTAATAAGTTTATATGCCTACATTAAAAATGAATACATCCTAAAAATGAATGACAGGTAGGCATGGTGGTGCATGCCTGTTATTTCAGCTCTTGGGAAGCTGAGGCAGGTGAATCATTGCTAGTTCAAGACCAGCCTGGGCTACAGAGTGAGCTCAGGGCCAGCTTGAAGTGCATAATGACACCCTATCCAAAAAAAAGGGATGACACAAAATGACCTTAAAAAAATTTGCCTTTGTCTTACAAAATTTGTCAGAAAATGAAGCATTTATATTAATGAAGACATGTAACTTTTTATTAATATAGATATGATGCCTCTTCTGCATAACTATGTAACAGTGGATACAGACACACTTTTATCTGACACCAAGTATCTTGAAATGATATACAGTATGTGCAAAAAGGTAGGTTATTTTTAGATAATAATAGATTTTACTAAGTTTCTCCTGTAAAATTATGAAGATACCTGAGATTCATATGGGCCTGACAGAATTAAGACCTTTAAAAGTTATAAACAGCAACCAAAAAATCTTCGATTTCTAGGTGTCACAGTAATACATGTCTTCTATCAACCTTCCTGAGTTTACTTAGAGTTGTAAATGTTTTGGGTTTTAGTGCCTAGAGTTTATTCTAGTTATCTGGAGCCAAAAGAAAGAATTGAAACTTGAAAGAATAAGGAATGGATAGAGATATGAAGGAAATGCCTGGTTGCTTTTTTTTTTGGCAGAACTGGGGATTGAACTCATGCCCTTGTGCTTGCCAAGGAAGTGCTTATTCTACCGAGTCATCTCTGCAGCCCCTGGTTGCAATTTTAGGGAATCTATTCAGTAATAATTTAGAAAAACAAAAGATTCTAAGATCTAAGTGTAGGTTTTAAGAAAATAATCAGAAGTACTCTGCCATTTACTGAGAACTCCAAAGACAAATGTAGGATGTATGCTGCTATCATTGTAGAAATATTCTTGTGTTTTTGTTTTTGTTTTTTTGAGACAGGGTCTCCCCATGTAATCAAAGCTGGTCTTGAATTCACAATGTACTCCAGGCCAGCTTTAATGCTGCAGGGATCCTCCTGCATCAGGCTCTATTGGTCCTATATTTGTGTGCCACTGTGCCCAGGCAAAAATAATACTATTCATAGTCAAGTGTGATAGTGCATTCCTATAATCTCAGCTCTCTGGAGGCTGAGGTAGGCGCATCACTCTCAGTTCATCCCTGGACTACTTAGTGAAACCCTATCTCAAAAAGCATAATAAAAAGCTGGCAAGAGAACTCAGTGGACAAACTGCTTGCTTTGGCAAGTTCAGGGACCAGGGTTTGATCCCCAGTCCCACATGCCTGGCTGGCCCCGCCTTGGGGGTTCCTGAGCCAGGGACAGAGTGCAGGTGTGGTGGCACAATCCTGTAATCTCAGCTTTGGGAGGCAGAAAACAGGTGGATCACTACAAGTTCAAGCAACATAGTGAGACCCTGCACCAAAAAAAAAAAAGTTAGGGATAACTTCCCCAAGTTTTTTGTTTGTTTTCAGAGATGGAATCTCACTATGTAGGGCCGGGCATGGTGGCGCATGCCTGTAATCCCAGCACTTGGGGGGCTGAGAGGGGAGGATTGTTGTGAGTTCGGAGACCAGCCTGAGCTACAAAGTGAGCTTAAGGCCAGCCTGAACTGCATAGTGAGACCCTGTCTCAAAAAGACAAAAAAAAAAAAAAAAAGTAAAAAAAAAAAAGAATCTCACTATGTAGACAAATCAGGCTGGCCTTAATTTGGGAATGTTCCTACCTAAGCCTCCAGAGTACTGGGATTTACAGGAATAGGCCACCACACCTTGCTAATTTTCCCCTATTACTCAGTTAGGGAAACATGTATTTGAATTCCAGTCTGTTAGTATAATTGACAATACAATTTTTAGCAGTGTTGAGAGACAAGAGGCCAGGAAAAATGGTTTTGCTGCCAAGTTTGGTTGATATACCTTTAGTCTCAGCTGTTAGTGAGGCTGAGCAGGAAGGTGGCTTAATCCCAGAAGTTTACTACCACCCTGGACAATATTGTGACACTGTCTCATTTTGTTTTATTTATTTATTTAGTATTTTAGGGAAGGGTCTACAGGGTGTTCAGGGTCTCACTACTGATGGGACTCATCGCGATCCGCCTGTTTGCAGCCTCCCAAGAGCTGGGATTACAGGCAGGTGCCACTACGCCCAGTCTCAATTGCTGTCTCAGCGCACCCAGGTGCAGGGCCAGGGCCAGGGCCAGCACAGCAGTCCCCGTGATTGAACCTCCAGCCCCTGCACCTGCTTGCAGGTGCTTTAATCAGCTGAGTTATTTGCAATCAAATACTCTACCACTGAGCTATACGCCCCCCAACTGCTGAGCTATTTGGCTGGCCCTCTCACTTTTTAAAGATTTTGATCCATAAGTTCCCACATCACTTGCTAATGTCTTTCCTTTGACAGTTGGTCACAATTTTATTCACTTACTTAGTAAATAAGCCTACTGATATGTCCATTTACTTTGCTGTTTCAGAACTTTTATCTATTTTCGATTACCATATAGAATGTCAAGCCATTGGTGTTTTTGTTTTTTAGTGTATTTGGTACAGGGTCTCACCACACAGCTCACTTGCAGTGATCCTCCTCTTTGTAGCCTCCCCAGCACTGGGATTATAGGCATGCACCATCTTGCCAGATTTCTAGCTGACTCAGTGCGCTCAAGGGTGTGGCCTGTGCAGCATGTGGTATTGGGGATCAAACCCTGCTCTCTGTTCTTGCCTAAGTGGGCGTTTAGTCCACAGTGCTGTCTCTCTGGCCCCTTTATTTCTTGTCTAGGGCTTATATGCTAGCATTTGCTCTCAACTGGCTATTTGCTTCCTCCTCCCATTCCCTCCACTGCAACTCTTCTTTTTTTTTTTTTAACTATATGAGACAGGGTCTCACTATGCAGTTCAGGCTGGCCTTAAGCTCACTTGGCTGATCTCAAACTCACAACAATCCTCCTACCTCAGCCTCCCAAGTGCTGGGATTACAGGCCTGTGCCCCCAGCTAAAAATTTTTTTGGTTCATTTATTTATTTATTTATTTTGGCAGAACGAGGGATTGAACTCAGGCCCTTATGCTTTCCAGGGAAACACTTATTCCACTGACCATCGCCTTGTCCCCCCTTCTTAACAATATGTTGCAGGCCGGCCACATAGCTCAGCAGATTAAAGCAGGCTCAGGGGTTGGGGGTTTGATCTCTTCTCTCTCCCCTCCCCCCAGCCTGTATAAAAGAAAAATTATTTCTCTGATTCAGTGGTTTCAGGAAGGTTTGTTGCAGTTTATTTTTTGTGTTGATAGGTTCTTACAGGAGTTGCAGGAGAAGATGCAGAGTGTCATGCTGCAAAATTATTAGAGGTCATCATTCTACAATGCAAAGGGCGTGGAATTGACCAGGTCAGTAAGGCTAACTTTGGGGAAGGATAGCAGGGGGTTGACCCAGGGCCTGCTGCATGTTAAGCACTGTCGCCTACTAGGTTTCATTCTCAGCCCAAGGCTAACTTAAATTCCTAGTTGAGGCTTCCAAGAAAGACTCTTCCTCCTCATATATTCTGTATGATGTTGATTATTATACCTGAATAGTAGACATTTTTAAACTATTGTTTTAAAACCTATATGTAATAATGGTCATATACTATATGAAAACATGTTGGGTTAGTCTTATATATGTTTTGTTAGCTTGCAAGGCATGCATTGGCTTAAGGATTTTTGATAAGTTTATAATTGTATTTCTGTAGGCAGTTTTAATATAAATATTGGAAATCTAATTGGTCATGTGGTAAGATTCTGTATTTAATAACTCAGTGAAGATTTTTTCCATAATTAGATTTCCTAGCAAAATGCCTCAGCATGAGTCATCTAGTGAGAGAAAGTTTAATTGAGGCAACAGTAAGTATGGGTAGACTAAAGTAAGTAGAATTCTATCAGTTACAGCCTTGTATTTCCCTGCATCTTTTTTACAGTGCATTCCATTGTTCGTGGAAGCAGCTTTAGAGAGACTGACAAGAGAGGTTAAGACAAGTGAACTCCGAACAATGTGCCTGCAGGTTGCAATTGCTGCTTTGTATTATAATCCCCACCTGCTCCTCAACACCTTAGAAAATCTTCGCTTCCCCAATAATGTAGAGCCAGTTACAAATCATTTTATTACACAGTGGCTTAATGACGTTGACTGTTTCTTGGGGTAAGTGATGTAGATTACATCTTTGAGAATAACTATTTCTTTTTTAAAGAACATAAGACAAAATATTTTATCTTATTTTTTAGGCTTCATGACAGGAAAATGTGTGTTCTTGGTCTCTGTGCTCTTATTGATATGGAACAAATACCACAAGTTTTAAATCAGGTTTCTGGACAGATTTTGCCAGCTTTTATCCTTTTGTTTAATGGATTAAAAAGAGCCTACGCCTGCCATGCAGAGCACGAGAACGACAGTGACGAGGATGAGGAAGCGGAGGATGAGGATGAGACGGGTAGGCATTGGGGGCGCGGCCGCTACATAGAGACAGGGCCTGTGTATGGTAGGCCCCAAGGGCCGGGCTCCTCCAAGAGAGAAAAGCTCATAATCTCGTGAAAATCAGAGGGGACCAGGCACGTTCATGGGTCTCATAGCTGTGGACTAAACTAATACAATCAGAAATACATGGATCTGGGTATGACACAGGTGACAATCGCAGCACTGAGAAGGCTGAGGCAAAGAGGATTTCTGCAAGTCCAGGGCCAGCCTGGGCTACATTGCTCAGAGCTAGCCTGATTCATATCAAGCTTTGTCTCAAAACAAAAAAACAGAAGTATGTGTATAATAAATTGATAGGAATAGGTGAAGCATTTCACAGTGTTTGGCATTGAATACACTGGGTATTCAGTGTGTCAGCACCAGCCACTCAGCAGGGTGGGGTGAGAGGATCACTGGAGCCCACAAGTTTGACCACAGCCTGGGCAACACAGCAAGATCGTATCTTACCAAAAAAGGCAGAGTAAAAGATATGTATTGTCAGAATAATTAGTATGACAAGATAATGCAGTTTTTTTTTTGTTTTTGTTTTTTTTTTTTGTCTTTGAGACAGGGTCTCGCTATGCAGTTCAGGCTGGCTTTAAGCTCACTTTGTAGCTCAGGCTGGTCTCGAACTCACAACAATCCTCCTGCCTCAGCCTCCCGAGTGCTGGGATTACAGGCATGCGCCACCACGCCCGGCCTTGATAATGCAGTTTTGTGAGTTGTTTGTTTCCATGTATTTGGTACAAGAAGTCATTATGTACTTGTAGTGATGCTGTTTTCAGCCTCCCCAGCACTGCGATTATAGGCAAGTGCCAGTGCCAGTGTAACATGTGGTCCTGGGAATCAAACCCCAGTCCCTGAAGCATGCTTAAGCAGGTGCTGAGTCTGTTTAGCTATCTCACCAGCCCTAGATTTACAGTGTTTAATGTCTGAATTTATTGTAGATGAACATCCTGTCATATATTTTGTGATGTTAATTAAATGTGTGGACACTGCAGCCTACAAAAGCATAAGTCAGTCAGTAATCCAAAAGATCATTGTAATGGTTTTACATAAGATAGTAATTGCCGTGCTCGCTTCGGCAGCACATATACTAAAATTGGAACGATACAGAGAAGATTAGCATGGCCCCTGCGCAAGGATGACACGCAAATTCGTGAAGCGTTCCATATTTTTGAAACTCCTTAAGTATAAGAATGGGGAGTTGTTAAATTTCAAGTCCAAATAGATATCCTTGAGAGAAGAAGATAGTCAATGTAATTTTTATCTTTATACCTTATTTGCAGTGAGATATAATAGGTGTGATAATTCCTTAATGTCAGGAAACCCTTCCAAACACTACTGAATCCATTATACTTCACAGAAAAATTATTGGAAGAAATTTTTAAAAGCTTTATCTGAGTTTTTCTCATTACCATTCTACTACATGTGATATTTAGGCTGGAGGCTTATTTTCTTATTATTTGTAAAATAGTAATACCTAGTAGTGCAATTATGGAATAAATATGGTACATATGAAAAAAAAAAAAAAAAAAAGATAGTAATTGCCATTTTTGTCTTTCTATCATTTACACGCCAGCCTTAAAAAAAGCTTTCACAAAAGGTTCTGTGGATATAAGTTGTTTTATTAATCCCTATACTGAAGCCCAGTATTCAGTTTAGAAAATACCACTTAGTTGGAGCATACCAAGGGCTAAATCTCAGTGTGTGTTCCAGCTTCAAACCTCTAGCATTAAGAATAATTTACCTGGGCTAGCCGGGCGTGGTGGTGCAGGCCTGTAATCCCAGCACTTGGGAGGCTGAGGCAGGAGGATTGTTGTGAGTTCGAGACCAGCCTGAGCTACAAAGTGAGCTTAAGGCCAGCCTGAACTGCATAGTGAGACCCTGCCTCAAAAAGACAAAAAAAAAAAAAAAAAAAAGAATAATTTACCTGGGCTGGCAAGATAGCTCAGCGGTCTAAAGTGCCTCTCAGGGACCACGGTTCAATCCCCAGCGCCACATGCCATGGCAGCCCTTCCCCCCAGGGCGGGCTGAGTTGAGCCCCCCACCCCCGCAAAAAAAAGAATCTGTGATGTGTAGCGAGACACTGTAATAAATAAATGAATTTAAAAAAAAAAAAGAATAATTAACCTTGTGCCATGTGTGTATGGTACAGCCCTCTAATCTTACAACTCAGGAGGCTGAGGCAAAAGGCTGAGGATCACTGAGTTTGAATCCATTCTAGGCCACAGAGTGAGTTTAAGGCCATCCTGAACTACTTATTAGCAAGACTATGTGTCAAAACAAAAAAAAAATTTATTTCAATTTAATTTTGAATGTGTTTAAATACTAGTTTTAGGAACTTCTGAGGTGATTGTTACTTTGTTGAATAACTATTTCATTATTATAAATATATCTTTTATATGCTGGCAGAGGAACTGGGAAGTGATGAAGATGATATTGACGAAGATGGGCAGGAGTATTTGGAGATTTTGGCTAAGCAAGCAGGTGAAGATGGAGATGATGAAGACTGGGAAGATGATGCTGAGGAAACTGCTCTGGAAGGCTATTCCACAATTATTGATGATGAAGACAACCCTGTTGATGAGTATCAGATATTTAAAGCTATATTTCAAAGTAAGTGAACTGGAAAAAAAATTAACTTGTATGCATAACAAACAGATATAGGAGTTGCCACTTGTTTGTTTGGTCATTTTGAGACAGGATCTCACTATGCAGTTCAGGCTGGACTTGAGCTCACTTTGTAGCCCAGGCCAGTATCAAACTCACAATGCTCTGTCCTCTTTCCTCCCTCCCAGAGTACTGGGATTACAGGTATGTGCCACCATGCCCAGAACCACTTAAGTTTTTTTTTTTTTTTTGGCGGAACTGGGGATTGAACTCAGACTCTTGCACTTGCCAAGGAAGTACTTATTCTACTGAGCCATCCCCCCAGCCCCAGAACCACTTACTTTTGAACTATACTATTTTCCTAAAATGTGTAAGTTGGGTGTGGTGGCACATGCTGGGGAACCATTGAGGCTGGCCTTGAGCTAAGAGGACAAAGGGTGGTTTTGGGGCTGTGTGACAAAAGAATTGATTGAGGTGCTAGCTTTGTCCATTCCTTTGTATATTTCAGTTACAGAGATGTCAGTCCTTAACGATAGTATATAATAAAAGGCTTGGGGGGGGGTCAGAATGGGGGATTGAACTCAGGCCTTTGCACTTCCCTGGCAAGCGCTTACTCTACTGAGCCATCTCCCTGGCCCCTAAAAAAGGTGTTTTGTTCTGTTTTTGTGTGTATTTTTTTAGGGAAGGGTGTTCAGGGTCTCATTACTAGATCCTACTTTTAGTGATCCACCTGTTTACAGCCTCTCGAGAGCTGGGATTCCAGGCATGCGACACCCAGTCTCAATTGTAGGCTCAGCATGCTCCTGGGCAGGGCCAGCATGGCAGGCCAGGGGATCAAACCCAGGGCCCCTGGAACCCTGGTCCCTGCACCTGCTTGTAGTACTTTAATCCACTGAGCTACTTCGCTGGCCCTCCATAAATGAGGCAAGTATTCTATCTAAGCTACTTTTTTTTTTTTTTTTTTTGGCAGAACCGGGGATTGAACTCAGGCCCTTGTACTTGCCAGACAAGCACTTATTCTACTGAGCTATCTCCCTGGCCAAGGCCTTTGTATAGTTGCAGTAAATAAAAATAGTTATGTGACTCTACATGCCAAGGTTATATGCCCAAGATATATGGCACCTAAATCATGAGGGAAATTAGTTTACATCCTTGACATTACATTGTGGTAAAACTTGCATTACAGAGAACATTTCCTTTTTGTTTTTACATTCTCCTTTTATATACAAGTATGTGTCAAATAGGGAAATAAATGAGTAGACTTAACACTGTTATATATCATCTTACTTCATGCATAGGGAGAGTGGTTTGTTTTATTGTTCTTTGTGCAATAATGAGGACTAAATCCAGAGATTGCTGAGTAATTCCCAGCCCTCCTTACACAGTATTATTTTGAACCAATGCCTCACTAAATTTTCCGGGCTGGGCTGAAAATTGCAATCCATTTGCCTCACCCTCCTGAGTAGCTGGAATTATGAACTACCACATCCTAGGGTATGGTTGTTGTTGTTGTTGTTGTTGTTGTTTTGAGGAACCGGGGATTAAACTCAGGCCCTTGCACTTGCCAGAGAAGTGCTTCTTCCACTGAGCAATCTCCCCGGCCCCCTGTTTTCTTTGTTTTTTGAGACAGTTCAGGCTTGTCTTATACTTACCAGTCTGTCTAGACTGGCCTCATAGCATTCTTCCTGCCTTAGCCTCTTGAATGCTGGGATTACATATAGGCATATGCCTCCATGCTGCCATGTTTTTACTAAATACCATGAAACTGGTTTGTTGTTTTTCATGTCTGTATTTGGTACAAGGTCTCACAACACAGCTCTTACACATAGTAGTCCTGTTTTTAGCCTCCCCAGAGCTAGGAATACAAGTGTCCACCACCACACCCAGACTTAGGTCGCTAGTTTAAACCTTGGTCCCTGTACTTGCCAAAGCAGGCACTTAGTCTGCTGAACTATCTCGCTGGCCCTTTGTTTTTATTTTTTGAGATAGTGTTTCATCATACAGTTAAGTCTAGTGTATAGCAGGTAGTAGTACATGCACTCTAGTAGTACATCCCAGCACTCTAAAATGCTTAAGTATCAGAAGTTTTAGTCCACCCTGGGTAACTCGGTGACTTGAGAACACCCTGTCTCAAAATTAAAAATAGAAAAGAACTAGAGAGCCGGGCGTGGTGGCGCAGGCCTGTAATCCCAGCACTCGGGAGGCTGAGGCAGCGGGATTGTTGTGAGTTCGAGACCAGCCTGAGCTACAAAGTGAGCTTAAGGCCAGCCTGAACTGCATAGTGAGACCCTGTCTCAAAAAGACAAAAAAAAGAAAAGGGTCATTATGAAGGGTCCTGGATTAATTTTCCAATAAAACATAAACACACACATAACCAGTACAATTATAATTTGAGATTTCAGGTTACCTTTCTATAGAACCAATATAGAAAAAACATTGTTTTTTTTCCTGGGGATTAAACTGAGGGCCTTGCACATACTGGGCAAGTGTACTACCATTCAGTTATACACAGTCCAGCTCATAGTGGTTTTGTTTGTTTGGTTTTGGTACTGGGAATCAAACTCATGACTTTACACTGTCCAGGCAGTTGCTGTGCCACTGAGCTGTATTATCCCCCCCACCCCCAGTATATTAAAGGTTTGAGAATTCTAACCAGAATAGCTTTGTTTTGTTTTTTGTAAAACCAGGGATTGAACTCAGGCCCTTGTGCTTGCCAGGCAAGTGCTTATTCTACTGAGCCATCTCCCCAGCCCCAACAATTAAATTTTTAAGCACAAGGATAAACTGTAGTTGGGATAGGGGATAGCTCATTGGTCTAAGCACCTGCCAGGCAAGTGCAGCGTCCTGAGTTTGATCCCTGGTACTGCATGCCAGTGCTAGACCATGAAGCAAGTGTGGTAGCGAATGCCTTGTAATCCCTGCACTGGGGAGGCTGAAGCAGGAGGATCATTAGGAATCTAAACTATTTGGCAAGACTGTATCTACAAATTAATAAGTAAAATATTTAAAAAATGTTTTTAAAGATAAACTATTTAATTGATATTCCTGTATATTTTGCATTGTAAGATAATTTCCGAAGTTATTGGAAGCATATAAAATGGATCCAAATATCAGTGTTAGGTAGGGGCAAAGAAAGATGAACAAGGGGGCCTGCCACATAGCTCAGTGGTTTGAGGCACCTGCAAGCATGCCCAGGGGCCTGGGGTTAGATCTTTGGTCCTGCTGTGCTAGCCCTGCCCCCAGGGTACACTGAGATAGCAACTGAGACTGGGTGTGGTGGCATGTGCCTGTAATCCCTGCTCCTGGGAGGCTTTAAATAGGCGAATCACTAGGAGTCTTAATCTAGTAGTAAGACCCTGAACACCCTGTAGACCCTTCCCTAAAATACCAAAAGAGAGAAAGAACAAAATAGAAAGTAGCTACAAATCTTTTTTATTAATCTTTTCCCTTTGTTTTTGTTTCAATAGCTATTCAAAATCGTAATCCTGTGTGGTATCAGGCTCTGACTCATGGTCTTAATGAAGAACAAAGAAAACAGTTACAGGACATAGCAACTCTGGCTGATCAAAGAAGAGCAGCTCATGGTATGTTCCTTAACCACAACCTCTCTTAGATATAACTAATGGTTTTAAATGGCTATAGAGTCTTACGGAAAAATTAAAGTTAGAAAGATAAATTGTTTGCTACCTCAGCAGTAGAGAGCTACAATAAGATTGCTTAATTTTTTTTTTTGTCTTTTTGAGACAGGGTCTCACTATGCAGTTCGGGCTGGCCTTAAGCTCACTTTTGTAGCTCAGCCTGGTCTCAAACTCACAACAGTCCTCCTGCCTCAGCCTCCCCAAGTGCTGGGATTACAGTCATGTGCCACCAAGCCTGGCTCACTTTGGGATTACAGGCTGCTTAGACTTTTTTTGAGACAGGGTTTCACTGTGTAGTTCATACTGTGCCTGAAGTTGCAGCAACCCTTCTGCTTAAACTCATGATGATGATTTGATAGTGGGCTACTGGGTTAGGTTAAAATACAAAACTTAAGTTCTTGTCTTTTTAAGGAAAATCCCAGACTTTTTAAATTTTGTTTTGTACCAGGGATTGAACTCAGGAGTTTGCTCTTGCCATTCAGGTGCTAAACACTTAAGTACAGTAGAATAAGCACTTGGCCGGGCAAGTGTAAGGACCTGAGTTCAATCCTCGGTACCACAAAAAAAAAAAAAGAAGAAGAAGAAGAAGAAAAGAATTTGTATTGTTTTGGTTTGTTTGTTTGTTTTTATATTTTAGGGAAGGGTCTACAGGGTACTTAGGGTCTCACTACTAGATTAGACTCCTAGTGAACCACCTGTTTACAGCCTCCCAGGAGCTGGTATTACAGGTGTGTACCACCATATCCACTTGCAGTTGCAGTCTGAGCACACTCCAGCACAGGGCCTGTACTGCAGGGATGGAACTCCCAGCCCCTGCGCCTGTTTGCAGGTGCTTTAATCCTCTGATCTATTTGCTGGCTTTGTTTTTGGTTTATTTCAAAGTACTGGGGATCAGATGTACAGCCTTGATCATGCTAGGCAGGTGCTATAACACTTAAGTTATACTCTGACCTGTGAATGCATTTTTAAATGGATATTTTATAATCACAGTCCAAGAAGGGCCTCTCAGCTAGCCAGATAGCTCAGCATACTAAACCACCTTTTTTTTTTTTTTTTTATAGACGACAACTGGGGATTGAACACTGATCTGTTTGCTAAGTCCTTGCCAGGGAAGTGCTTATACCACTGAGCCATCTGTCCGTCCCCTAAAGCGCCTGTTTAGGGAGACACAGGGACTAGGATTCAAGCCCCAGCCAGCCCTGCACTCTGGGTATACTGAGAGGATAACACACTGGTTGTGGTGGCGCACACCTGTAATCTCGGCATTTAGGAGGCTGAAAACAGGATTACTACATGTAGTGAGACCTTGTAAGATTCTGTACTAAAATACATTTAAAAAAAAAAAAATTTTACCTATACAAAGAAGGGCTTCTTGCTTCCCTGGCATGCACAAGTGTCTTGAGTTCAATCCCCGGTTCCACCAAAAAAGAACAAAGAAGGGCTTCTTCTTAGGTGGGCATAGTGATGCATGCTTGTTATCCCAACACTCTTTGAGGCTGCTGCTAGTGAGTCAGAAGTCAGCTTAAGCCTGGACAATTGGTGGTTTAGTACCTGTCTCAGTATAAAAAGGGATGTGGGTATAGCTCAGTGTGAAGGCCATAGTGCTAGAGGGCATGCTTTTTGTATTTGTCTTGCTTTTTACTTACTACATTTCTGTTCCTTTTTAAGACAAACCCTGACCAATACATTTATCTCAAAATAAGGTTTTTAAAAATTAATTTTCTTCTTAACAGTAGAAAGTAAAAATTGGCTTAGAAGTCTAACAAATAAGATAAGTGATCTCTGCATAGGCATGTCTGTACACTCTGGCTACTGATGTGGTTGTTATTGGTTTGTTAAATACTATCAGTTCCTCCCCCAGCCTAAGTAGTAAGAGAGTTGAATGCCCTATTAAAATTTCAGTTTTTTGTTTCTTAGAATCCAAAATGATTGAGAAGCATGGAGGATACAAATTCAGTGCTCCAGTTGTGCCAAGTTCTTTCAATTTTGGAGGCCCGGCACCAGGGATGAATTGAGTTACCACTTTCTTTCCTGCTGTGTGGTTGTAGTGAAGAGCTTGTGTTCCTCCTTGTAGTGGTTCCAGAACTGGTTCATGTTATCTACTCTGACTGATCAATAGATGGACAAAAAAAAGAGAAAGAAACCCAGGAGTTGGGACCTGATCATGCAACCTGGCACTGGACAAGAAGCCAGAGGGATTGTGAGGGAGGGGGTAACTAGTGGCTATTTCCTTTATTTTATTTTTATTTTTTTGAAGAAAGTAAGATCCTGACTGAAGCTTCAAGTGACACTGTGGAAAATCTGAAATATGAGGGGATGTCATGAAGGCAGCTTTTCTTTTTCTGAGGAAAAAAATAGGCATGGGCTACAGGACTATTTAAAATGTCTCATTTACAGTATAAAGCTCAAAGGTAGATGTAATTTTTATACCTATGAGTATTTGTC
>PVKA01017896.1:34679-44989 GCA_004027165.1 Ctenomys sociabilis | reverse complement strand
AAAAAAAAAAAAAAAAAAAAAAAAAAAAAAAAAAAGAGTATGGTATTGGACATTTGATTTTTTTTTATGTTCATTATGATTTGTTTTTATAATTGGGTGCTCCTCTGTTTGGTGCATATATGTTATTGGTGCTACCTTTTCCTCTTGAATTTTTCCTCTAAGCAGTATATAGTGCCCTTATTTATTACATTTGATCATTCTTGGTTTGAAGTTTAGACTATCTCAGAAAAGGATTGCTACTTTTGCTTTTTTTCTGAGGTTCTGGGGTGTGTAGCATTGTTTTTCATCCTTTGACTTTCAGCCTATGAATTTCTCTATGAATGAAATGTGTTTCTTAGGGGCAGGGGAGATGGTTCAGTGGAATAAGCACTTCCGGCAAGTGCACAGGCCTGAGTTCAATCCCCCGTTCTGCAAAAAAAAAAAAAAAAAAAAATGTAATTCTTGTATACAGCATATTGGATTTTGTTTCCTAATCCACTGTGCCAGTCTATATCTTTTAATTGGTGAATTGAGTCCACTTACATTGATGGTTTTAATTGGGATGTATTGATTTATGATCCACATGTCATTTACCTGCTGTCATTTACTCCTTTTTCTCCTGTATTTAATTGTTTTCCCTATTAATGAGTTCCTTCTGTTTTTGTTCACGGAGTTCTGGTCATTTTGGTCTCTACTTAGAACATCTTTTAGTAGTCTGTGTAGGATTGACTTTGTCATCATGAAATTCTTTAGTTGTTCTTTGTCATGAAAGTATTTCACTTCTCCATCAAAGTTGAAAGAGAGTTTTTCAGGGTGTAATAGTCTGGGCTGGAATTTGTTTGCATAGAGGACTTGAAGTACTCTGTTCCATGCTCTTCTTGCCTTCATAGTTTGTGAAGAGAAGTAGGCCATTATTCGGGTGGGTTTTCCTTTATATGTGATCTATTTCTTTTCTTTTGTGGCTTTCAGTATGTTGTTCTTGTGCTAGATTTCTGGGATCTTGGCTATTATATGTCTGAGTGTATTTTTAATTGGGTTGAATTTATTTGGTGTTCAGTATGCTTTGGTTCCCTGAATGTCAGATTGTTTCCTCATATTTGGGAAGTTTTCTGCTATTACTTCTGCTCATATTCTTTTTATATCATTTGTAGTGACTCCTTCTTTCTCATTAATGCCTATTAGTCTCACATTATTCATCTTTGCTTCGTCTTGCAAGTGATGAATTACTTTTTCCTGCATCCTAGCTGTTTTTACTAGATCTTTTCTTACCTTTTCACTAACTGTGACAGTGTCTTCAAGATCTTAAACTCTATCTTCACTTTCACTCAAACGGTTTTGCAATCTTGTGATTGAAATTTTAAGTTCATTGACTCTGCTTCATGCAATCTATTTCTTTCCTGCATTGTTCACTGAAGGAATCCATTGCTTTTATAATCTCTATTTTTTAAATGAATGTCTTCTTAAGAAGCAGGTATTAATTCTTTTGCTTCAGAGATTATTTCTGATTTGATTTCCCCTGTATGTTTCTGAATTTGGTTCTTTACTTCAGATGCTGTTAATTCAGATATTTCTTTTTTATTTCAGATATTTATTCCGTTATGAGTTCCTCTACAACCTTTCTTTTTTTGTTTCTTTACTTCAGACACTACTAATTCAGACATTTCAGCTGTGCTTGTATCCTCTGCACTTGTTCTGGGTGGGCTTGGGACCTGAGATTGCATTTTGTTCCTTCTCTTTTTCATTTTGCATAGCACTGTCCGCTGATCTTTCGTGCAGTGCTTTGGTGCAGTTATAGCCTTAATACCTACTAAAATTCAGGTGCAGATATACTTAGCTTGAGTTCATACAGTTGTGCCTATCTTGGGTCTGGCCACTGTGCTCAACTCCTTCTTGCTGTAGCCCTTGGAGTTGATCCTGTTATGCCCTCTGGCAATATGTTCTGCTTCTGGATTAGCTGCTTAGTTTTTGCCCCTAGTCTTATTGCAGGAACTTCACCTGCAGGGTTTCACCCCAGGCCTGCATGCCAGGCCTCAGCTGGGTCTGGAGGGATCGGTGGGGGGCAAAGAGTGCAGAAGCTCTCCCACACACTCACCAGGCCTGAACTTAGGCCTGTCTAGAGGGCTCCCAAAAGCATGGCGGTAGTTCTCACTCACAGGGCGGGCTTGGGCTGGCTCTGGATGGGTTTGGTGCAGTTATAACCCTTCCCAAGAGGGAAACAAAAGGTCTCACTCCCCTGAGGTGCCTAGGCATGGTCTGGAGAGGTCCAGCAGGCACAGGAGTGCATAGAAGCTCTCTCACACACTTGAAGGGCCTTGGCTTGGTCGGATCTGGAAAGATTTCTTTGTGGAGGTAAATTTGATGAATTCGAAGAGTGTATGGGATTTAATTTGAACATGAGAGAAAGAATATCCAGATTGTGGAAGGAAACTGAAGAAAGATAGGGGCTGTGAATCTGCTTACATGACCATTGCTGGAAGGGTCAGGTTCATAAGGTGGAGCCCGTCCTACTTCTTACACGGTAGAGACAGAAGTAAAGTCTCTTCAATTACATTTTAGGTGATATTTGGTAATGATGTCACATGATTCTGTGCACTGCCTAATCTACTTCCCCTCCAAATTTTGCCACAAGTTTCCTTAGACACAAATGACCATTGTGTCTCTTTAGGTGAGAGGTGGAGAGAATAAATGAATGTGGCAACTCACAATGTCAAAACCGCTCTGAGCCTGGGGAGAAGATGGAAACAGAGGGAGATGGACCCTTTCAAAAGCATTTTAAGACACAGTTGGGCTGCTAAAGGAAGCTATATGAGCCTCACTCATAAGGCTGAGTCAAACAAATGGAGGACATTTCTTGGTGGGAAGAGAAGTTAAAGAGGGAGTGAGGGTTGCACTGAATCAAGGACGTTTGTTCTGATGGACGCTCTTGTCTGTTTTGCCATTTTGAAGCAGATAATGACACAGGGAAGTAAAACTCCCAACCTGACCTGCATGAGTTCATGTTCTCTAAAACCGAAGAATGAATTTTAGAACAAACAGGGGTTGAGGAAAAAACTTTATTGGATAGAAAAACTTCTGTCGGAGAGGGACAGAAGGGGGACTCGAGCGGGTTGCCCAGGAAGCCGCCTGTTTCCGGATATTTTTATAGGGCAAAACCATGTGGGACTAAGGTAGAGAAGGGGTCTCGCTTAGGTGGATGTGGGGTGGGACAAAACTATAATCAACCAATGGGATTACAAGCACCATTGTTCAGGTAAAGTTGATTAGGCCCAGGACCAAATGGGGAAGTCACGTAGTAGTCTCTTCCCCTTGGGGGTTGGGCTAGTAAGTCACTTGGGTCTTTTTAGGTGATGGCTACCTATTTAGAATATCAATCTCTGGTGTCACTCTTTTAGCATTTGTTTGGCCTTTAGGTCTGGTTCACAGCAGGAGCATCCATTCCTCCTAGAGTTGCAGATATCTTGTTTCCTGTTATTATTTCTTTCCAGGGCCTGGCCCTAACTGACTGCCTAAAAATATATTTCTAACTCTGCTGCCTGCAACAATAAGAGTTCAAGATTCTTGAAAACGTGGCTTGATGTTACACACGCTGCAATTCCTGTGTTCCATAAGACACCCTCACCACATGATTCTCCCCTTTTGCTTACTTCCTGGGCCATGGACATCACAGAAGGAAGAGCATGGGAGATCTGCCTTCAGCTGCTCACACTGACACAGAAGAGCTGGACACAAGGCCCCTGGGGCTTCGGTTGGGTGGCAAGCAGGCTTAGAGCCCAGCTTGCGACCTGTGGGCTGGTCCTCCAAATCTGAGTGTGTGAGCACAAGGACCTGAGGTCCAGAGGCCCCATAGGTTCAGATGGAGGAGGGTGCTGGGTGGAGGACCCTTGCTCCCACACAAGGGCATCTCCGATGAATTTGTAGTAAGTGGGCAATGCAATCTCAGCTGGAGGCTATCAGTGACTTTCTTAATGCGATGGTGATTATCAGTTCACATAAAGTCAAATTTTTGCCCCTTGTGGAAACCTCAACTTATAAAGTATAGGTTTTTTGTGACAATATTACATCCAGTTCGGCTTCTTTACAGTCTTCTTTGATCCATCATTTTAATTCATTTTTTAATTCCCACGGTCAGTGCAAAGAGGCTGGAAGTTTAACACTGTAGAATAACAAGGTGAAAGAAAAATTTTAGGGAGAAAAGCTTAGGGCTCATAATAATTGCCTTAAGTTTTCTATTCTAGTTGCTTAAGAAATGCATAATTCTAGAGAGTGGGAAGAATGAGAAAAGATTTAATCCTTACTCAAAAGATTTTGCTTCCAAAGGAGAGGAAGGTGAATTTGGGGTCAATTTCTTAGGGAATTTGAGGTCAGAGAGTTCTGACTAAAGTTTAGAGTTACAGAAAGGGCAAGTCAGGGCTCTGCGATCTGAGGACTCTCTGAGCTGTGCCTCACACTCTTTCTCTGTGGGGCTAGTTTATACCCTCAGCCCCTTCCACTGCCTGCAAGACATCTTAGAACTTAGGTGACGATAAGTGATTACTTAATGCATGATGCAGTCAGCAAGGTCTGGCTGATCTGTATCTGCACTGTGTGTTTCTCTTAGTCAAAATATTACAGCTACCAAAAACCTATTCTCAAGAACAAAGGCTAGAAGCTTCTGCTTTCATGAGAAAACAGAACCCTACAACTTCCAGTGGCTTTTGCCTGAGTAGTAATAGCGGGCAGCAGAATGTTTTAGAACATATGATCTCACTTGTCTCTGCATCACGGTCTGGGTAAGCTGGGAAAATATTAGTATTTCGGGGAGGAAATGAGAATGTTGAGTGGCGTGGCAAGTATCAATAGAGAGGAGCAAAACTAGGACTCATGATTCTAAGGACTTTTTTTTTTTTTTTTTTTTTTTTTTTTGTGGAACCAAGGGTTGAACTCAGGCCCTTGCACTTGCCAGAGAAGCGCTTATTCCACTGAGCCATCTCCCCAGCCCGGGCTCATGATTCTACACGATGCATGTATCACGCTACGTCTGTTGTGCGGTTTTTGGGTCTGTTCGTCTGAACTGTGTGTATGCTTTCTTTTCTTCGATATAAAACTGAATTTATGCTGATTTCTTTTTTTACAAGAATTGCATAAGATGCAAATATATAATAATTTTAATAATTCTCTATAGTTAGATCTCAGCATTTCAGCTATTTTTAAAGTAGTTTTTGAAAGAGAGCCAAGTAAAATTTCTCGAAATAAGTAGCTCTTTTCAGAAAGTGGAAAGAATAGGTGTTTCCAAGAACCTGTCACAGAGATAAAGACATTAGACAGGGTCTTCAGAGTAAGGATTGCCACAATCCTGAGCAATTTGAAAGTACAAAACCAATTTTAGAAATCGTTTTTACCAAAGATGTTAAAAGAGACACAAGTCAGCAGTGCAGGATTCATTTTTAAAAGGTTTTAGCTGATGTTTTACTCAGCTTAGGTAGAAAATACTTGTTCCATTTTATGGACAGGCTCACATACAGCAGACTGATAATGTATAAGGTAGTGTGATGTAAAGGTTATTTCTTCTTATTTAGTATTTCATCTCATCAAGAGCATACACAAATATATCAACATGCACAGACAGATGCTAGATTTCTAGTTACTTGGCTGTTATTGATCTATCTGTCTGTTCTACCCAGCTGTCATTTCATCAGCACATATATTTTGATTTCATCTTTTATTAACATTAGCTGTATTTCTAATACCTCATGAAATTAAATTTCAGTAGAGTCTTTTCTTTCAAGTGTTATGATTTTGACCATAGTTGCAAATCAGTGTTCTTTGGTGTAAACCTGTAATAGATACATAGATTTTTGATTACCTTCAATTCATCAGGTATGTATATCTATTTATTTTCTTCTTTCTTCATGGTCCAGGTATAAATATAAGCAACACTTATCTGGCCTGAGAATCTAGTTACCAGCATAACAAGTCTGATATAAGAAGAATGCTTAAAGTGATACATTAATCATTGGGAAATAGGGTATTACTGATTTTCCACTTTTAGATCATTCAGAAAAACAATGCCACATGAGAGAAAAGATGATTTAGAGGGAAAAAAATGAAAATAAAAAATTTCCTCTGTACCTCCTGGGAGATTATAACTGGTCTTAAATGATCTATAGATTTTAGAGTGCTTGCTAATCTTAATAAATGCAAGTGCTATGGATTTTATGAAAAATACATATTTCTATTTCATATTTTATCTCTTTTAACTGAAACCTAAAAGGCTTCTCCTTGCTCTAATATTGCTCAGTTTCACCTTAATATCACCTAAGTCCTATTTTAGCTCAGTTTTCCTCAAAGTTGTACAGCCATTAGTCAATCAAAGTGCACTTTTTGGCTTTATACAGTGACACATGAAACTAGAAATCTTTCAACCTGAAAAATAATTTCCCTGAGATATGAACTTTACCCCAAGCAGGAAGCAGGAATAGAAATGTGACTTAAAAAATTGTATTTTGCTGAGAGATTTTCTGAGGCCTCATTAAAAAGCTTTATATTTGTATATTGCCTTACAGTTTTACAAAAGGGTTGCCATGTGGATTGCTATACTGCTTATTAGCATCAAGAGAGTTATTTTCTCTGTTTTATGGCTAAGAAAACTTGATGTCAAAGAAGACATATGTTGTATGTTACATATCGGTGGGCTTACATTAGGCTTTCTGACTGGCTGTCCCAGGTTTCTTCTGCTTGCTTTACTGCCTGATGCACCAGTGCCCATCAAAGAGTTCTCTAGTACAGTGGCTCTGTTCAGGTCAACACATAGCATGTAATCTGTAAGCTCTATGCTTACTAGGCAGGCAATAAAAATTTTTGAGTATTAGAAGAATTGGGAGTGAAAGATTTTATGGGGGAGCTCTATTGTTTCTTCTGTTCCTCATTGGATCATAGTAGGAACTGGCTTTATGAAGAAATACCTCTGAGCTCACCACTGCTGATCTCGAGCCTGGAATCAGGAAGGTGATGGCTGAGGTCAGCTGTTGGGGCTGAACACACCCTGGCAGGCAGGGAAGAATAGTCCTGCAGCATGGCCAGTGGCCCATGGTGTGGTCCACAGTTCACTCACCTTTCTCTAGTGTAGGTACATATCAGGCAGGAAGAGGTGAATATGTGTGTTTTAGTGATTTTTGTCTTACACAGTTTTAAGAAAAATCTACTGTCTAATACGTTCTTCAGTTTTAGTTTTATGTCTTACATCTGGTTTAAGGAATTAGCCAATATTCTGTAGAACTCTTTCACATAAATATAGTGGAGTTCTAGCTGAAGAAATTTATTGGTGAATTTAATCATGAATACTTTTATCATTAAATTCATAGATCAAATCATTGAGTATCATTATGGATCCAACGAGCAGGATTTGGCCAATGAGAAGACAATTGTCTTTTGTGAGCTCAAAAGTATGGCTTATGACATTTCTGCACCTGGCATTATATTAAGTGAAATAATCTAAATAGTGATCTTACTTACCACATGACCGGTGGGGCAGCCAGAGCAGGTGTGTGGGCGTGTGTTGGTCGAGGCCCAGCATCATTCCTGGGGATTACACAGCCTGGCCTGGCCCTGCAGCATCCCTGTGTTTTATGTCCACTTGTAACAGGGCAGCAGGGGCAGCAACACACTGACCAACCTGATTGTAGGTGGGGCTGACACTAGACTGGTATATCCTACAAAACCATCCTTCAAAACTGATGGGAAAATAAGACATTTCTATGATGAAGAGCACCTTAAAAATTCATGACCATAGAACTAGCACTCTAAGAAATTCTTAATGATATTCCAGTAAATGACAAAATAAATACAACTGGTAGATAAGCTGTTAAGAAGAAAGGAAAGAAAAAAATCAACAACAGAAAATAATACAGGTATAGGAATAAGTTACAACTTTTTATAATAGTTCTTAGTGTGAGTGTTCTAAATTTGGTAACCAAAACACACAAATTGGAAAAACAGACCAAGAAACAATATCTAATAGTATGCTTTCTACAAGAAACACATTCAACCAAAAAAGAAACTCAAAGACTAAAAGTCAAAGCATAGAAAACAATATTCCGTGCACTGGGAATCTAAAAACAGGCATGAGCAGCTATCCTAATTTCAGAAAATGTGGACTATAAGCTAAAAATGAACAAAAAATGCAAAGAGGGATATTATATATTAGTAGTGGGGACAATTCAGCAGAGAGAGATAACAATTGTAAACATGTGTCTACTGAACACTAGCACAGCCAGTTTCATAAATAAAACATTACTGGACATTAAAGGTCAAATAAACATCAACACAATTATACTGGGGGACTTCATTACCTTATTGTCACAAGTAGATAGACTACATTAAAAAAATCAACACAGGGATAAGAGAATTTATCCAAATCTTTGCACAAATGGGCACAATAGATATGTGCAGAATATTCCAATCAGCAACAACAAAATACACAGTTTTCTCACAGCATATGATACTTTCTCCAAAATAAACCGCACACTAACCAGCAAAGCATTCTCACATAACTATGTAAGAACTGAACTTACCCATGTATGTTATGAGATTAGAGCACAATAAAAGTAGAAATCAATGGCAAAAAACCCACACTAAATATACAAAAATTTACAAATTAAAATATACATTATTTTTTCTTTTGTATTTTAGGGAAGGGTCTACAGGTGTTCAGGGTCTCACTACTAGATTGAACTTGTAGTGTTGAACCTGTTTACAGCCTCCCAAAAGCGGGGAATGCAGGCACACCACCGTGCCCTGTCTCAATTGCAGTCTCAACATACTCAGGAGCGGAGGCCGGCACGGCAGACCTGGGGATTGAATCATCCGCCCCTGAAAATATACATTCCATAGTAATTAATGGATCTAGAAGAAATCAAAAAGCAAATTAGACAGCACCTAGAATCAATGATGATGCCTGCGGAGTCAACCAAAAATCATGGAACACAGTGAAAGAAATTGTAATTGATAGAACAGTTTATGGCTGTGAATGCCTACATCAGAAAAACAAACTGGGTGCAAATAACCTCATGATGAATTTTAAGCTTCTAGAAAGACAATAGCATTGAAGCAGTCCAAATCCAAAGGAGATACAAAGAAGGAAATTATAAAGATCAGAGCAGAAATTAATGACACTAAGACTAAAATTTAAAAAGGATCTGTGAATGAAAGGGCTAGTTCTTCAAAAGAATAAACAAAACAGACAAATCTTAAACCAATCTTACAAAAATACAAAAGAACGGACCCAATATGTGCTACTCCAAGTGCAAAGATGAAAGCATAATGGACAAGTAGAATGCAAAAAAAAAATTATCAAAAAGATCAGATACTGTGACCCAGCGGGCTTCATCCCAGGGAAGCAAGGAAGGATCAAGAGACACAGATTAGTAAATGCACATACAGAAGCAGGGATAAATGCTGTGTAGTCGTCGTAATAGAGGCCGTACGTCAAACTGGTAAAAGCTATTTGTGACAAACTTGGTGTTAAGGTAGTATTAAATAGGGCAGAGATGCAAGGTTTCTCTCTTGCATCAGGAGCCAGAATGATGTGTTCACTGTCACCAGTCTTGTTCAATGTAGTGCCTGAAATACTGGCCAGAGCAACGGAGCAAGAGAAAGAAAGAAAGAAAGAAAGAAAGAAAGAAAGAAAGAAAGAAAGAAAGAAAGAAAGAAGGCATCACATGGGGAAGGAAAAAGCCAGATGAACTTTATTTGCAGATTACGTGGTCTTCAAAGTAGGATAACCCCCAAAATTGCAACTCAAGATTCCTAGAATGAATAGCCAAAGCAAGGTATTTGTATCCTACAGCCTTGAGCAATGTAGTAGTATACAAAATCAACACACAGAAATCCATGGTGCTCCTGTATGTTGACAATGACTCCCTGAGAAAGAAATTAGATAAGCAATATCACAGTAGCATCAAGAAGAGTTAAGTATTTAGGAGTTAAGCTAACCCAGGAAGTGAAAGACCTGCACAATGAAAACCACAGCACTCGGAAAGAAAAGGACACCAGAAAATGGAAAGATTAATACTGTCAAATGGCCATACTTTAAAAACTAATACACAGATTTAATGCAAGTCAAAACATAATACTTTGGTAATTCTTCACAGAACTAGAGAAAACAATCCTAAAATTTACATGAAACAGGTAGATACCTCAAGGGGCTGGGGAATAAGCACTTGACTGGCAGGTGCAAGGGCCTGAGATCAATCCCAAGTTCCACAAAAAAAAAAAAAAAAAAAAAAAAAAAAAAAAAAAAAAAAAAAAAAAAAAAAAAAAAAAACAAAAAAAAAAAAAAAAAAAAAAAAAAAAAA
>PVKA01017896.1:0-34579 GCA_004027165.1 Ctenomys sociabilis | reverse complement strand
CACAAAAACAGGTATGTGGATCAATAGAACAGAACAGAACAGATGGTACAGATACAACTGTAGACATAGTTATCTGATCTTTGACAAAGGGATCTAAAATACTTTGGAGGAAAGATAACCACTTTAATAAAAGGCACTGAGATTCCTACCTCTTATCATAGAGTAAACCAAAATGAATCAAAGATCAAAATTTTCTAAATGAGACAAACTTCTTTAAGATAAATTGTGCAAAAATTTTGTAGATGGACGTAGACAAGCACTTTCTGTCAGAGACACAGTTACACATGAAATAACATCAAGAATCAAGGGAAACATCAGTATAGGAAGAGACTATAGAATGAGAAAAAAGTTTTTTTCAGCTATTCCAGTGAGAGAAGACTAATATTTGTAGTATAAGGGCCGGCGGTATAGCTCAGCAGACTAAGCGCTTGCTTAGGTAAGCGCGGCGGCCAGGGTTCAATTCCTGGTTCCGCATGCCGTGCCGGCCCCGCCTTCAGGTGCGCTGAGCCAGCGATGGAATCCAGGTGTGGTGGCACCCTCCTGTAATCTCAGCCCTAGGGAGGCAGGAAGCAGGAGGATCACTGTGAGTGTGGGCTGCATACTGAGACCCCGTCAAAAAAAAAAATCCTAAAATAAATAATATTTGTAGTATAGAAAGAACTCAAAAAAGCAAATCCTCTAAAATAAGACACTATCCAAAATGAGAAACTGAAATGAATAGACACTTCAAAGAAGTGCAAACGGCCAATAGATGCATGAAAAAAATGCTCATCATCTCTGATCAGTATAGGAATGCAAACTAGAAGACCGAGACTCCAATTTGCTCCACTAGGAATGGCGCTCATCAAGAAATCCAATGACAATAGGCACTGCTGAAGATGTAGGGGAAAAGGAGCTCTTCTACTTTGTTGGTGCCAATATAAACTAGTACTTATCAGGACAGAAATCAGTCTGCGGGCTCCTCAAAATGCTAAAGCTAGAATAGCAGAATACAGTCAAGAATCCCAGTCATAAGTTGAGAGGAGCAGAGAGCTACTCAGAGAAATTAGAAGAAAGGGGAGGGACATACACCCTGAAACTAAAATCAATCTGACGTAAGAAACTAATAGATCAAACAAAACATTGATAAAAGGCTTAACAAAATGGCCAGCCAGTCCACCAGGTTGCTGGATGAGGGCAACTCCCTGCCATACTTGGACTCTTAAAAGAAGAAGAAAAAAAATGTATATCAAAATAATGTGACTACATCAAGCAGTGCAGGATTCAGTTAGACTACAAGGTCACCTACTTCTTCCTTCCTCCAAATATAAGATGCTACAGTCCAGCAGTAAGCTCTGCTGACACAAACTTCTCCTTTCCTGACAATCAAGTATTTTTTCTTCTTTCATTTTTTCTTTTCTTTTCTTCCTTTTCCTTTTGTGCATCAGAGTGATAACTGAAACTATCAGAAAAAAGATGAAAGACTGTGTGCTCTGTAATAAAGAACAGATGACCCCTCCCTGTGAATCTGTGGTTAGAGAGATGGAGGAATTAAAGCAGCTTTGCACCTCTGGACTACGCAACCCCAGACTGTGCCAATGCTGCCAGGTCAGGATGAGAGAGGCCTGCACAACACCCCGCCACCTCACCCAAGGAAGCAACAGACTATCACAGAGCTAATGGCATGGCAGTAAAGCTGGCAAAGCAAGCAATGGGAAGTTAGCTCCCCACCTTGGGAGAGGGGTAAGAGTTGGACTGAGCATCATTGGGCTCAGGAGCAGAGGACCAGTCCACACCTCAGCACAAGTCAGACCTGTAACAGTGACCTGAGAGGACAGACACTTGCTAGTGGGAGTGGAGCACAGAAGGCTGGGAAAGTACCAAGGGTGCATGGGACTGGGAACAGCCCCATCTCTGTTGAAAACAGCACAGCACAGGAGAGAGATAGCAACAAGAGAAAAGCGGTAAGGAGTGTGAAGCCTCTGTGGGACACACAGACAGTACTAGATGAGGACTCTGGCCCCAGGCCCCCACTTCTGGAGTCATGATCAGCATCAAATTTAGTACAAACTACTGTAGGCTTGGCAGTGTTATTAAGAAGTTTTGAACTCTTGGCAGACACCAGAGGAATTTTTTTATTGGCTTGTGTCCCTTTCCTTTTTCCTTTTTGACCATTTGACTATATTTTTGTTCTAATATATTTTCATATTAGTGAATAGCACTGCAGATTTTTCTGGTCAGTTCAATAATCATTTGCTTACTCCTTCACTATTTTTCTTCTTTCCACTTCACTAGTCTCCTAAAGCTTGCAGAATCATCCTTCAACTTCTATCTTTGCTTCTACTATTGCTTTTCAGTTATCTCTATTCTATCCACTATCCTTCTTAAATTTTCCAATCACGGGGTATAACCACTCCACCAAGTGCAAACATTTCATGCACAAGCTTTCAATTATGACTTGTTCTCTACATTACTATGTATCTTGCTCCTATGGTTAAAGGTACAAAATTGGGTAGGATCGGGCACATTCAGGGTGGTATGACTGTAGACGAAGGCGTCAAGAATTAAAAATTATTAAAAATTTTCAGTTTTTAAATTGTGTTTGACCCTGTTGTTATTGCTGCTACTTGTACTACTTTAGCAAGGATGTCTTATCTGTTTAAATGTGATGTTTTTCTTTCTGTAATAATATTGGGAAATTCTGGGGTAATAACTTCACCACACCTCCGAACCAAAGAATGGGGACTAGACCAAACATATGCTAACATCTCACTCTGAATCAACTGGAAATGTAAGTTCTTGGCACAGAAACAAAGCAAGAACTTCCTTCACACAGAAGACATCCATAAAGAACAAACCTTTACTAGAGAGGTCTTGTAATTTGTGAGAAAGCTACCTACTGAAAAAAATCACAGGGATAAACATAGAAAACAAATGAAAAACTTCTCAAATAGAAAATGACAAGATGCAGGGGCAAAATGTAATCTCAGAAGTCCAGCACCCCCAGAAAAAGTCTGGAAGACAATTAGATAGAGGAAAATGGAAGAAATATATTTGAAATGATAGCAATTTTAGTAAACAAAGAAACCTATGAGCCGATAGAGAAAACTGGATTAGAGAAAAGCTCTCAGATAAAGAGAAAGTTAACATTCATAAGAGAATTGCTCAGCAAATCTATCTTAAAGAAAGAGAAAAAATAGATGATGATAGGAAAATGATAGTAATCATGAATAATCAGTACAGGGAGGAAAGAGAATGCATGAAACAGGAGCATGACTTTATTTGTTTGTTTGTTTATTATTTATTTATTTATTTTTGGCAGAATCAGGGATTGAACACAGGCCTTTGCACTTGCCAGGCAAGCACTTATTCTACTGAGCTATTTCCCTGGCCCCCAAAAGTTGAGAACGATTTTGTTTTTGGCTAGCTTAGGCTGTCTTAAGGGAGAGTCTGGTAAGGCAAGTGGAGGTTGGTATTGACTACATCTGCATGAACAGGCACTTAAACAACTGAGTTATATGGCAGGTCTCTAAGAATGTGTGAAACAGATGAGAACATATATCCATGAAATTAAGAATCGCACTGAAAGCTGGCAAAACCACAGTGAACAAAGCTGAAGATAGATATTGAGGCTTCAAAGATAGCAATGAGACTAGCAGTCATTAAAGGAAAGACTTCTGGAAATAACAAAGTATGAAGAAATAACAATATGACAGCTACAAGATTACAAAAAGAAAAATAATATAAGATTAATGGTGCCCATGAAGAAGTAAGAGGCAATCTAAATGGCACAAAAAGCAATGTGCAGAAGTAATAGAAGAAAATTTCCCAATAATACTGTAACAACTTGTCATATAAGCAAGGCATATAGAACTCTAGCAGACATAACCAAAATAAATCTAAAACCAGACATAATAACCAAGATCCCCGAAATTCAGCACAAAACAGCACATTAACAGCTACTAGAGAAAAGAAACAGAAATATATCAAGGAAAGCCCAGTAGAGTCACTGCAGATGTCTCAACACAAACCATCAAGGTAAGAACATCTTGGAATGAAGTATTCCAAGTCCTGAAAGCACACAACTTCCATCCCAGATTGAAGTACCCTGAAAAATTGTCTTTTAGAATTAATGGAGAAATAAGATATTTCCATGACAAAGAACAGCTAAAGAAACTCATGACCATCAAACCAACACTACAAAGAGTACTTACATATATCCCAGACAAAGAGGCTAATGACCACAACTCCAAGAACAACAACACAAATAAACCATCAAGTAGAACAAACAATTAAACACAGGGGAAAATCAGGGAACTTACAGCGGGAATAGAACATAACAGACAAGCCAATACATATCAGATATAACCATCAGTGTAAATGGCCTCAATTCACCAATCAAAAGAAACAGACTGGCAGAATGGACCAAGAAACAAGATCCAGGGCTGGGGAGGTAGATCAGCAGTCTAAGTGCCTGCCTGGCAAGTGCAAGGACCTGAGTTCGACCCAGGTACCACATGCCATGCCAGCCCTGACACCAGGCATGGTGGCACACACCTACAATCCCAGTGCCAGGGAGGCAGAGACAGAAGGATGCCCACAAATCTGAACTGTTCAGTGAGATCCTGTATCCAATTAAAAAATTAAGAGAAATGATATCCAACAATATGCTGTATACAAGAAACATAGGAAAGGAAATTCATAGATTGAAAGTCGAAGAATGGAAAACAATAGCCTATGCAATAAGAACTCAGAAAAAAAGCAGTGGTAGCTAATCTCTTTGCAGATAATGAGAACTTCAAACCAAGAATAATCAAAAGAGATAAAAGTCACAACATACTTTCTGGGGGAAAACTTTGAGAGAGGAGGAGATGACAATCATATACATGTACATACCAAATGTGAGACACTCAGCTATATAAGATAGATATTAGTAGATATGAATAATTAAGTGGAACAAAACAATGGTAGTGGAGGAACATAATACCCCACTGTTGTAAATAGAATGATCAACCAGACAAAAATTTTCCAAAAAATATCAGAAGTGATCTAAAGCTGTGAACAAATGACTTAGAAGATGTTCCTCCTAAAAGCATCAGAGTACAGACATTTTCCAGCTACACAGGGCTATTCTCTAAAATAGACCATGTACTTGCCCATGCAACATAGTAAGTAAGTACAAAAGAACTGAAATTATCCCATATGTATTATCTGACTATAGTGCAATGAAATTAGAAATTAATTGAAAAAAATCCTGCAAAACTCCATAAATATGTGAAAGCTAAATTACTGCCCCTTGAATTGGGGTCACAGATGAAATTAAGGAAGAAATTAAACAATATGTACAATTAAATAAAAATGCAGATATAAGATACTGGAATCTGTGGGATGCAATGAAAGCAGTCCTATGAAGGAAATTTATAGTGATGAACTCATAAATCAAGAAAACAAAACAAGCTCAAATAAACAACCTAATGTTTCACTTCAACTTTCTACGTAAATAAGATTGATTCTCTTCTGGATGGTTAACAACTTAAGTTTGCAGATCAAAAATTGGAGAAATGGAAGGGCTTCAAGGTCAGCCAACATCTTGGCCCTGGCCTTTCAAGGTCAGTGAAGACCCAGGACATAGAAGAACCTGTACTGCAACGTCATCGAGCTCAGCTGTGCCCCAAATTTTATGATCAAGGAGATTATGAAGTCATAGAGGAATGTGATTGGTAATGTATAGTGTGCCTAAGGAGAGTCCCATGGAGAGAAAACTTTCAGGCTTTCACAGAGAGCAAACTGGTCGAGCAGTGGCTGTGACTCATCCACATGGCTGATACTGACAAAGGATCTACAGAGTGGGGTACGGGAGTACAGGATAAACCCTGAGGCAACTTGACTGACCTCATCAGATATAAAAGTTACATTTCTTGTATATAGGTCTTGCTTTAGTTCAGTCTGTTACATTTTTTGTATATAAGTCTTGCTTTAGCTTGTTCTTAGCCATCCAACAGAAAAGTATAAAAATGAGGTATATAAAATAAGGCGATAATAATAAACTGAGCTGTAAATGGCTCTCATCAACAACTTCTTCAGATAACTCACTATTATTGTGGACTGCTGGACTGTGTTGGAATGTTTCACTGAATTCAAGCACCTATAATAATTGAATGACAATAGAATACCCATCTTTGCCAGGATTAAACCAAAAAGGGATACAAAGGAAGAACCATTCTGTGTTTGTATAAACAGTACAGGTAGGATAAATATGCAGTACTTTGGCAATAGAAGTGATAGTCTGTCCCTTCTGACACCAGATCAAACCCTCTGCATCTTCCATCTTGAAGATGGGAGGTTTTTCTTTTATTATGAATTTTGTGCATAGGGGAAGCAAGCTGGTGTAGTGCAAGCAGGCTACAGAGGCAGTGAGGGCAGAAGCTTTGTCTAATAACGAAAGAAGATCCAGACCCAACAACTCACCAGAGAGCTTAGAAATGTATTCCTTACAGTGGAATGTTCAGAGGACCGAAGGCCTATCTGGTAGCTTGGCTATAGTCTAACACAAGGCCCTTTACAGAGAGCAAATTGGTCAAGCAATGGCCATGACTCATCCACATGGCTGACACTGACAAAGGATCTACAAATTGTGGTACAATTTCAGGATAAATCCTGAGGGGACTTGACTGACCTTGTCAGATATGAAGTTACATTTCTTGTTTTATAGGTCTTGCTTTATCTTGATCTTAACCATCCAGCAGAAAAGTATAAAAGTCAGGTATAAAAAGTAAAGTCATATTAATATGCTGTAAAAGGCTCAAGCCAACAACTTCTGATGTTTCCAGTCCTACGGATAACCCACTACTATTGGGGACTAGTGGACTATATTGGATTATTTTGCTGAATTCGCACATGTACAGTATTTGAATGGCAATGGAATACCCATCACTGAAAAAACGAAGAACAAAAAATGGGGATATAAATGAAGGACCATTTTGTATCTGTATATACAAAATAGTTAGGATAGATCTATAGCTACTTTCTCTTATTTCAATAAAAAGAAAGATTTGTACTAATAATGTTGGGACAGGATATCATGTTTGCATTTTGTACTATGAATAACCGCTACAAAGACAATGATATGCAAAGTATTAATTATTGAAACTGTCATACTAATCGGTTTTGAAACTGTCTCATTGCTATTGGTTTCTCAATAACATTAATAAAAAAATAACACCACCTAAACAACTTGCTCTGGTAGCTGTGATCTTCATGATCTCTGAGTAAATCCATGCTTATTGATTTAGCCTTCAGACTTTGGGAGAAATTTTCTATGTAGCAAAAGGGAACTAAGGTATCCCCGTGCCAGGCCTCTCCTCAGATTCCCAGTCTCCCTGGAACTGAAACATTATCTGCTTGAGTGCACAAGTCTCTGTCCACAGCCATCTGGGATACCGCTTTCTTCCTCCTCTGCCTGTCAGTTATGAAGTCCTGTGAAGAGCCTCTGCCTACAGGGGAAACGCATTCAGGCACTAAGATAAAATGAACAAAGTAAAAATTGCTACACAATTCAAACTTTAGTGAGAGGACCAGAGAGTAAACAGTGAGCGATTCAGTGGATTTGTCAGGTGGCAGTGAGAGGTTCCCTGCAGAAGCATGAGGGATAATCAGGGAGGTAGCCCGGTGGGCGTCGCCTTATGTAGGAAGGCCAGGGAAGGGTTTGTCCTGAAGCGGTTGCTTGAAAGGAGCCTGAAGGAATTTGTGACACCACGGAAACAGAGACCCTGGCAGTGGGCATCGTTGTTGCAAACACCCTGAAGATATGCTGGGGTGATGGTGTTTGAAAGTTGATGGGTGACCTTCCTTCACTTCTATGTTTTTGTCCTACATTTGGGAGCCATTGGAAAGTCTGGAGTACAGAGGTGAGCAGAGTAGACCCAGATTGCAGCAGGATCCTGATGATGCAATGCTGAGGGCAGATTTTGAGGGCAAGGGTTGGTGGTGGAAGAGAGAATGGAAACAAAATCACAGGGCAAAGAGGAGGTGTGAGAGGTAGTTAGGCAGGGGAAACTTTTAGCTGTATTTTGAAGGCAGAACGACAGCGAATGAGCTGGATGTGGGTAGATCGGGCAATGCTGGGATCTACGATATCTGAAGATGGAACTGGGATACTCTGGAACTTGTGTCAGTCTCTCAGTTCTTAGTTCTGTAGTCTATCAATCTTGCCCCTACAAGCCCCTACTCCTCTCTTTACCTTTTTAGGGACGTTTCTAGAACTCTTAGGTAAATTCCTTAGAACTCATTTTAAAATGACTGCTCTTTTAAAAGTAGTAGAAAATTCTGATGAGACAGACTTTTTAAAAAATATCATTTTTTAAATTTTTATTTATTTAATTTTATTTTATTGAAGAACAAATAACAATGAGACAGGTTCAAATCAAATTAGTAGGACAGATTCAACAATTAATACACTGCACATAGTTTTCATAGTGGCTTTTTGTTATACAAGGTGCAGACATGATGCTCTATCTACAAACACTATTGAGCAGATGTCTCTAATCAATGATTTAGTAGAATGTAGCTGCATACCTATCTTTTTTAAAACTGAATTATAGTACAGTTTCAATAATTAATACTTCATACCTTGTTATCTTCCTAGTGGTTGTGCATAGTACAAGAAGCTGACAGAATATCCTGTCCAAACACTATATTAGTGCAAATCTTTCTTCTCATAGAATTACACAAAAGAACTGCATATTTATCCTAACTGTACTGTTTATCCAAACACAGAATGGTTCTTCCTTTGTATCCCACACTTTTTTTTGTTTAGTACTGACAAAAATGGGTATTCTATTGTCATTCAATTATTATAGGTGCTTGAATTCAGCGAACCAATTCAGCACAGTTCACCAGCCCACAATAGTGGGTAATCTGAAGAAATTGTTGACTAGAGCCATTTACAGCTCAGCTTATTATTATGGCCTTATTTTATATACCTAATTTTCACACTTTTCTGCTGGATGGTTAAGACTGAGATAAAGCAAGACCCATATAAGAAAAATGTAACTTTTGTATCTGATGAGGACAGTCAAGTCCCCTCAGGGTTTATCTTGTAACCCTGTACCTCACACTGTAGATCATTTGTCAGTGTCAGCCATGTGGATGAGTCACAGTCATCGCTTGACCAGTTTTCTCTCTGTGAAAGTCTGAGAGAAAGTTTTCTCTCCATGTGACTCTACTAAGGCACACTATAGATTATTGATCACATTCGTCTGTGGCTCCATAATCTTACTGCTCAGAAAATTTGGGACACAACTGAGTTCCATGATGTTACAGAATAGGTTTCCCTATGTGTGACTCTTCACTGACCTTGAAAGGCTAGGGCCAAAATGTTGGCTAACCTTGCAGCCCTTCCATTTCTCCAATTTTTGATGTGCAAACTTAGGTTGTTAAACATCCGGAATGGAAACTGATTGTTACCCTGCAAAATATGCAATTTGGCTTACCCTAACTTTTTGACTAAATTCTTTTAGTTGTTGTTATACCTTTCTATTTGTATTTCTTCTTTTGATTTCTTATACTAGGTAGACTATATGATATTTGCACATATGTGTCTGGTTTATTTCACTTATGAGTACATATTCAAGTGGCATCTACTTCAATATAAATGCTTCAAGTTTATCATTCTTTACAGCTGAATAATACTCCATTGTATAAAAATACCACATCTTTTTCAACCATTCCTCATGTGATGGACATCTTGGTTGTTTCCAATATTTGGCTATCACAAATTGTGCTGCTATAAACACAGGTACACATATATCACATGTATGTATAGTTTTCAGCATGTAGAGAGCCAGTTTGTCTGCCACCATTTGTTAAAGAGGCTATCTTTCATCCAGTAAGCATGTTTGGCCCCTTTGTGTGTTCGTAGAGGCCTCTGCATCTTCTAATCTATTCCACTGATCATCAGGTCTATTTTGTTGCCAATACTATGTTGATTTTATCACAGTGGCTTTGTAGTATAATTTCAGGTCAGGAATTGTGATGCCTTCTGCCCTGTCTTTGTTGGCCAAGATTGCCTTTGATATTCTAGATCTTTTCTGGTTCCAAATAAATTTTAAGAATGATTTTTCTAGGGCTGGGTGGTATGTTGGTGGCAGTTTGATAGGAATTGCATTAAATATGTACGACAATTTTGGGAATATGGCCAACTTCACGATGTTGGTCCTTCCTATGCAGGAGCAAGGAATATCTTTCCATTTTCTGAAATCCTCTATAATCTCTTTTCTTAGGGTTCTGTAATTTTCTGTGAAAAGATCTTTGACTTCCTTGTTTAAATGAATTCCAAGTTATTTCATTTTCCCTGGTGCTATTGTAAAAGCAATTGTTTCTATTGTTTCCCTTTCAGTGTGCTTGTTATCTGTGTAGAGGAATGCTATTGACTTTTGAGTATTCACTTTGTATCCTGCTATGCTACTGAATTTCCATATCAGTTCTAGTTGTATCTTGGTGGAATTTTTGGGGTCTTCCAAGTAAAGTATCATGTAATCTGCAAATCATGATAATTGAACTTCTTCTTTACCTATTCTTCCAAAACTATATTGAATAGGAGGGGTGATAGAGGACTCTCTTGTCTTGTAGCCGATCTAAGAGTAAAAGATTTCAGTTTTTCCCCATTTAGAATTATATTAGCTGTTGGGTTGTCATAGATGGCTTTTATTAAATTGGGATAGAGGACTTCTATTCCAATTTTCTGTAGGACTTTGAACATTAATGAGTGTTGGACTTTGTCAAAAGCTTTTTCTGCATAAGTTGAGATGATCATGTGGTTTTGAGATTTCAATCTATTAATATAGTGTATTACATTTACAGATTTTTGAATATTGAACCATCCTTGCATCCCTGGGATGAATCCTACCTGGTCATGGTGTAGGATCTTCTTGATGATTTGGTGTATTCTGTTTGCTAGGATCTTATTGAGTATTAATGAGGGAGATTGGCTTTTAGTTCTCATTTTTGGTTGTGTCTTTCCCTGGTTTTGGAATCAGTATAATACTTGCCTCCAGAAATGATTTCGGGAGGACTGTTTCCTTTTCAATTTCATTGAAGAGTTTGAGTAGTGTAGGGATTATATCTTGTATAAATTTCTTGTAGAATTGAGCTATGAATCCTTCAGGACCTGGACTTTTTTTTTTTCGGTAGGCTTTTTATTACGTTTCGTATTTTGTTGGCTGATATTGGTTTATGGAGAGTTGTTATGTCTTCTTGAGTCACTACCGGTAATTTGTACCTTTCTAGGAATATGTTCATTTCTTCTGTGTCTTTTACTATGTGAGTGTAAAGATTCTTGAAGTAGCTATTGATAATCTTCTGAATTTCTACTGGGTCTGGGGTGATTTCACCCTTTTCATTTCTTATTGATTTTATTTGAATTTTTCCTTTCCTCTTTTTTTTTTCTTTAAAAAATTCATTTATTTATTACAGTGTCTCGCTACACATGACAGATTTTTTTTTGGGGGGGGGGAGGTCAGCTCAGCCCGCCCTGGGGCGAGGGGATGGCATGACATGTGGTGCTGGGGATCGAACCGCGGTCCCTGAGAGGCGATTTAGACTGCTGAGCTATCTTGCCAGCCCTCCTTTCCTCTTTTTGATGAGGATAGCTAGGGGCTTATCGATTTTATTTAGTCTTTCAAAGAACCAGGTTTTTGATTCGTTGATTCTTTCAGCTGTTTTCCTCATCTCAATTGAATTAATTTCTGCTCTAATCTTTATGATTTCTTCTGTCTTTGGGCTCTGAGTTTGGTTTGCTCTTCTTTTTCTAGACGTTGGAGGTGCAACATTAGGGTGTTTATTTGTTCCCGTTCTGCTTTCCTAATGTGTGAGTTCATAGCTATGATTTTCCCTCTAAGAACTGCTTTCATCGCATTCCACAAATTCTGATAAGTTGTGGTTGAATTTTCATTGAATTATAGATATTGTTGAATTTCTTGTTTAATTTCATGTGTGACCCATTGATTTCTCAGTAGGGTGTTGTTTAATTTCCATGTATTTAGCAGGGTTTTCTGGTTTCTTTTGTTGTTTATTTCCAGTTTCATTGTACTATGGTCAGATAATATGCATGGAATAATTTCTGTTTTCTTACATATACTTAAGCATGACCTATGGACTAGTATGTGGTCTATTTTAGAAAATGACCTGTGTGCAGCTGAAAAAAATGTATATTCAGCTGTGTTTGTGTGGAACATTATGTATATGTCCACCAGGTTCATTTGTTCCAAGCTCTGTTTCAGTTCTACTACTTTGTTAATTTTTCTTCTGGTTGACCTATCTTTTTGAGATAAGGGGGTCTTAAGGTCTCCTATTAAGATTGTCATCTTGGATAATAGGTTTTTCATGTCCCTTAAGATTTGTCTTACATGGTTGGGTGCTGCTGTGTTTGGTGCATAGATATTTATGATTGTTTCCTCTTGCTTTTGAATTTTTCCCCTGACCAATATATAGTGGCCTTCTTTGTGTCATTTGATCCTTCTTGGTTTGAAGTTGAGACTGTCTGAGAACAGAATTGCTACTCCTGCTTTTTTTCTGAGCAGCTGGGGCATGTAGTATTATTTTCCAACCTTTGACTTTAGGCCTATGAATGTCTTTCTGAGCTAAGAGTGTTTCTTGTATACAGCATATTGTTGGACTTTGTTTCCTAATCCACTGTACCAGTCTATTTCTGTTAATTGTTTAATTGAGTCCATTTACATTGATGGTTATAATTGCAATGTGCTGACTTATGACTGTCATGCTAGTTTTTGTCCGGTGTTTAATTGTTTGCCCTATTTAGTGGGTGCCATCTGTTCTCATTCGTGGGGTTCTGGTCTTTGTGGTCCCTCTCTAGAACATCTTTTTGTGGTCTGTGTAGGGATGGCTTTGTCATCATGAAATTCTTTAGTTGTTCTTTGTTGTAGAAGCATTGCACTACTCCATCAAACTTGAAAGAGAGTTTTGCAGGGTACAGTAGTCTGGGCTGGAATTTGTTTTCATAGAGAACTTGAAGTACGCTCCTCTATGCTCTCCTTGCCTTCGTGGTTTGTGAAGAGAAGTCGGCTGTAGTTCTGATGGGTTTTCATTTGAATGCGATCTGCTTCTTTTCTATAGCAGCTTTCAGTTTATTATTCTGGTGTTGGATTTCTGGGATCTTGACTACTATATGTCTGGATGTGTTTTTAGTTTGGTTGAAGTTATTTGGTGTCCTGTATGTTTTGGTTATCTAAATGTTGTATTGTTTCCCATATTTGGGAAGTTTTCTGGGATTACTTCTGCCCATATTCTTTTTATATCATTTGTATTGACTCCTTCATTCTCATTGATAGGAATTAATTTCACATGGTTCATCACATTGTTAATTTCACATTGGCAGGATGGCATTTCACATTGCCATCATCTTGCGGGTGGTGGATTTTTTTTTTTCCTGCATCCTCGTTATTTTTAAGAGATCCTTTCTCATCTTTGTACTTGCTGCATCAGTGTCTTCAAGATTTGAGACTGTCTTTGCTTTCACTGAAACAGTTTTGTAGACTCATGATTGAGATTTTAAGTTCTTCTATATCTCTTTGACTCTGTTTCACGCAATCTATTTCTTTCTTGTATTGCTCATGGTAGGAATCTGCCATATTTCTAATCTCCTCTTTTTTTTTTTTATCAATGTCTTCTTCAGAGGTAGCTATTATTTTTTTACTGCAGAGCTTTTTCCAAATCTGCTTTCCTACATATATTTTCGGAATTGATTCTCTACTCAGAAGCTATGATTTCAAATAATTATTTTCTTATTTCAAAAATTATTTTTACTTTGAGTTCCTCTTTACTTTTCTGCTGTTGTTTCTTTGCTTGTGATGCTGTTAATTCATATGTTTCAGCTGGAATTGTGTTCTTTACTCCTGTTCTTGGTGGGCATTGGGTTTCCCCCATATATTTCTGGATTTGTGTCATTATTTCATATACTATGTATTCAAAAATTTCTTTTTTATTTTATGTTGTTAATTCTGGTCTGAGTTCCTCTATTCCTTTCTGCTGTTGTTTCTTTGCTTCAGATTCTCTGTATTCATTCATTTCAGCTGAGCTTATGTCCTCCGTACTTGTCATTGGTGGGCTGGAGGCCTGAGATTGCATTTTGCTCCTAGTCTTTGTCATTGTGTATAGCACTGTCCTCTGACCTTTGTTGTAGAGCTTTGGTGCAGTTACAACCTTCATACATGGTGGGATTCAGGTGCCGATCTATTAAGTGTGAGATTATCCAGGTATGCCTGGGCTGGATTTTTCTGTTGTATTCAGCTCCTTTTTGCTGTGTCCTTCCAGCGCAAGTGTGAGCCCTTAGTTACCCTCTGTTGTGCCCCTGGCCCAGGGAGCACCTTGGGGCTCCAAAGCTCTTCCACACACTCATTGGGCCTGAATCAGGAGCAGAAAGTGTCAGAAAACTTCTCATTCCGTTGGTGGGCTTGTGGGTGGGTGCTTCGGATAGTGCAGCACACGGGAGGGGAAAAGTTCTTCCACACACTCACAGTGCTAGACTCGGGTGGATCAGAGGCCGGAAGAGTCACAATAGTTCTCACTTGCTCTGCGGGCTTAGGGGCAGGGGCTCCGCGGAGTTGTAGAGCAGGCCAGCCTGGGGTGGATTGTGCTCCTCATTTTTTTAAAGAGTGTACAAAAATAGTATTAGGACAGAATTTCACTTAACAAACTAATGTGAATTTCATAGTTTTGCTGTAATACATAGTGTTATCTTCCAACTAGTTGTTGATATTACTAGATATATGTACATAAAATTTGAAGAGAAAAACAAAAACAAGTATGTAAGAAACTGAGAAAAAGGTCAAGGAATTGAAAAAAGGAGACAAAACAAATTAAACATTAACTGTTCCTTTCTGTAGACCAGCACAAATCCACAGCACAGTTGCCCAGACTGAGTTTTGAAGTTATAGTAAATCAGCTCATCTCCCAAGTTGTGTGAGACATTTTCCAGGCTTTGGTCAAACGAGCCCCAAGGTATAATGATAAGCATTGTGGCAGCCCGTATGTGCGATGCCCTTCCCATTGTTATTTCTTGACTCTGTGGCAACCCTTTGAAGCAGGTACTGTCACTATGATAATTTGGTCAAGTAAGCCAGGTATTTAGAAAGTTAGAGTCGTTAGCTGACATTGGTAAGTTGTGGGATAAACATTCTTTGTAATTTTTGCCTTTCTCCAAAAATCCTTGCTCCACATAACTATATACATTTCAATGAGTTACTCTGCCTTGTAAAGTGAGGTAGGTCCTTCATGTGGCCAGCTATACACAGAATGACATTACGTCTGTCTCACTTTTAAGTAATTTTGCTAAAATTATGAGCATGAGGATTGAAATCTTTATTAGACAGAGTAGTGATAATGTGCTAAGATAGCTTCAAAAAGATGGAATCGTTGCTCCTGTACCCTTAAGGAGTTCAAGGTATGTCGTGGTCATTTTTAGAGATTCACATTTATGTATAATGTGTATTTACCATTATAGAAGTCTGAATACTTTCCAAAAGACTTTAGTGCCATATGATTCAGTAATTATACTGCTAAGTATATAGCTGAGAAAAAATCAACACACTGAAGAGAAACTGACGCTTTCATATTCAATATAATATCATTCATATTAGACAAGATAAGGCATGAATTAAGTGTCCAGCAGTGGACAAATGCGTAAAGAGAGTATGGTGCCTGCCCACCACATAATGCTACTTAGCTTTTAAAAAACGAAATTCTGTCATTTAAACCTCATGATTGGACTTGTAGGACACTGCATTAAGTGAAATAAGGCAGCTATGGGAAAATGCTGAATGGTCTTACTTGTCTTTGAAACTAAAAAGATTGAGGTTACCTGAACCTAAGGGCTGGACATTAGTCAAGGGGCGCAAAATTTTAGATAGAAACAATAAGCTCAACAGATATACACAAAATGAGAAGTACATGAAATAATACATGATAATTTACTTGATTTATCCATTCTACAAAGTATGTATAAAAACATCATGTTATAAAACTAAGTATGCATAGCTTTTATGTCAATTAAAGATTAATATCCAAAATATCACAAAAGAAACATGTGCATATATATCCACCCAAAAATATATTTTAAAGAATTACAGAGTCAATGAATGTGTCCCAGACACTTGGTTTAAGAAATAACACAGTACTTATTCATTTAACAACAGAAAGCCTCAGTGACAGAGTAAAAACCAAATAACATGAACTAACTGCTGTTCTACTCTTTGAGTGTTCTCCAAGAATTTAATCTTCAAGGAATGCTAGTGTGTGTCTAATCAAGGATGCCAATATTAAACAGCTGCTCCATTTGTGAATCAAGAGTATTGAGTAACCGGGCTGATAGCACAGTGTGACATTTCCCACTTGATCACCCATTTTCTAAATTGTTACATAGTTTAAAACTACTACTGGCATAATTTGAAGTATTATATAATTCTTACAGGCAAAATGAAGTTCTGAGTTCAGAAGAAGAGGCATGCCCTCATATTTCTGCACTGTTTGATTTTCACTGTGTTTAAAATTCACCGCAGATACTGTTCTATTATCCAGATAAAGGTAGTAATGCTTTAATTCAATGGCCTGTTTCTTTTTGTTAGGAGATAATGCTTAATGAGTACTTTCAGTTCCTGGAAAAATGCCATTACAATGGTGGTGGTGATTATGATGACTTGTTTACATTTTTGACATTTTTTTTTTAGGAAATAAAAAAAAAAAGCTGAGAAAGTGGAACTTTTTGTACTATTTTTTTATGCAACACGAGCACAGGATGCTTTTCTTTGATAAAGATATTTGAAATCATTTTCTGTTTCTAAAGAAATTGGGAGTTTAGTTATGTCTTTTCTTTGGTGAGATAGTTGTTGTGCTTTAGTCTTAATATATTTTTACTAATGTTATTAAGAATCAAATCCAGATAGAAAATTTATGTATGTATGTACATATGTATGTATGTATGTATGTACCTATGCATGCATGTATTTTTGCAATACCTAAAATTGAATTTGAGATCTAGTGCTTGCCAGAAAAGCACTTATGCCACTGAACTATCTTCCAGGATCCTAGAAAACATTTTAAAAAATCAACACAGATATGATGAATTCTGCTCTCTTCCTTCTGAGTGTGAGTTTTTGCACTTTCACAGACTACAGTGGGCTGAGTAGGCACAAAAAGTGGCTTTAGAGGCTGTGTCTTAAAATC
This sequence comes from Ctenomys sociabilis, assembly GCA_004027165.1. Taxonomy (NCBI): domain Eukaryota; kingdom Metazoa; phylum Chordata; class Mammalia; order Rodentia; family Ctenomyidae; genus Ctenomys; species Ctenomys sociabilis. Next base: position 17,365 of record PVKA01017896.1, on the reverse strand, counting down.
ACAGATTTTGCTTCTTTGATTTCTCTCCTACAAGTATTCCCAATAGTTGTTTTGCATTAGTCTTTTCTCAAAAAATCTTTTCTTGAGGGATTGTAGTATAGTATTTCTCTCTAAGAATGAAATTTGACCAGTGTGGATCTTATGTGTTTATCATTTCTAATGGTTCCTAAAAAGCTGAAATGTTGATCAAACTTTTACATCTTTCCCTTCTTTCAAGTTTTCTTGAGAGAGAGTGCCATGGACAGGGAAGGGCACTCAGTTATACCTAGAAAATTTCAATGGGAGGAGCTAAAGAGTTAAAGATGCAAAATATGAGAAGTAACTTTTCATGCTGGAGTGAGGCTTTTGGAAGGATAGAGGCTTAGCTTTTGCAGTTCAGGAGGCAGAAGTGTTCACAACTAAGCCAGCATGGTTGGGGTCTTGGGACGGCGTGGTAGGAACTGTCAAGGTGAGTCTCCTTGCTGCATCCTCAGGGAGCTGAGCACTGGGCCCTCTCCTGGTGGAAGACAGAAAACGAGGGTAGAGTGGAGCAGGCACTGCAGTGTCCTCACACTGTAGCAGGGCCGAGAGCCAGAAGCCCCTTGTGCTTCCCTTGGGCCCACCTGTGAGGCCCCAAATCCCATTCATCAGAGCTCTACTCTCATGGTGGAATCCTCTCCTAAAGGATGCACCTCTTAATACACTGGAAATCAAATTTTAACCCGGAGTTTTGGAGAACATTCAGACCACAGCATCTACTCATGTTATGAAATTAGAAGTAAGATGTCATAACTCTGGGAGTCCAGAAGGCCTCAGATCTTGGGAAGCACTCAGCGGGGTACATACTAACAAAGCTCACACCTGAGCAGACCCTGTAGTGTGCTGGCCCTGCTCAAGATGTGCGGCATGGCTTGCCTCATTTAGGTTCACACCCATTGCAGGAACAGGTGCCACTTTCCTCTCCAGGGAAAACAGTCCAGGACCCTCTTCCTGGGGCTGTGACATGTGCTGTTGGCTGTACTTGGCTCAATGATCTGTGGTCACCATTTTGAAATTTTAATAACTTTGAACAGCAGGCTATGCATTTTTATTTTATACTGAGCTTTAAATGACAAACACAGTGTCTTCATATGAAAGAAGGCAGAAGCGGAAAAGGAAGATAAATATGGTGTTCCACAATGAGAAGCTGAACAATTTCCCACTGCTGCACAGTAAGCCGTCTACCCTTGAAACCCATGGCCTTAAAGCTAGGATAGTGTTGGTAAATCTTTTAGAGCCTTCAAAGGTATCAGCAGCCATCTGTGCTAGGCATGCCAGTGTACCAATCAGGTACATTGTTGGCAGGAATTCATAATCCAAAACCCAAACCATCTACTGGGTGTCTGTGAAATGCGTTTGTGTGGACCCATGAAATGAAGCTTCAAGACAAAATTTCTATTTGTGTCGCTGAACAAATGGGAACAACGAGGAGCTTGGTTGTTGTATTCACTAGTGTTCTCTGGAAAACAGCGTCTTTCGAAAAAAATGTAACTACGCCGAAGGGTTTTCCAGGTGCTCTTGCAGGGGCAGAGGCATGGGAGTCCATGCTGGCTGCCTGTGTGTCAGAGAGCCAGGGGACCCAGGAGCTGCTTGGGCCAAGAAGCTGGAAAGTACAGAACCAGGGATCCTGGATGTGGCAGAACGCTGAGATAGGCCTGGGAGCACCCTGGAGGGGAGACGGTGTGGCTCTGAGTGGCAGGCCGAAGAGCTGGAGCCTGACTTCCACAGGCCATGTCCAGAAGAGATGTGCCTGGTGAGGCAGGAAGGAACTTCTGGCAATGCAGTGATTTCTGCTCATGTCCCAGCTCGTTCCACCTGGGCATCGAGCCCGCTGGGGTGGCACCACCACTGGCCGGGCAGGTCCTTCCCCTTGTCTGCTGGCTGCATACAGAAATCCCCTGCAGCAGCCACAGGCACACCCAGGAGTATGCACCACTAATTTTCCAAGAATTTCTTTTTTTTTTTCTTTTCCTTCCTTCCCTCTTGCCTTCTTGCCTGCCTGCCTGACTGCCTGACTGCCTGCCTGCCTGTCTGTCTTGTCCGTCTGTCTGTCCATCCACCTGTCTGTCTGTCTGTCTTTCCTTATTTATTCATTTTTTTGTCCCACAGATCAACCTCAGGACTGTACTTGCCAGCAAGTGCTTAGGCCAACAAGCCATCTCCCCAGCCCTTCCCAAGAATTTCTTAATCTAGTCATTCTGACACATCACAAGGAATGACCACAGGTATGGCGGAATTCAGGAAGACCAGACTTCTGTCCCATACTGATTGCAAGAGATTTGCTTTTGGTCTCTCACTTTTGGGGCACTCCACTAAGCCAGAGTGTTGCTGTTGTCAGAAACTGATGGAGTAAGTGATACTAGCTGTAATGAGAAGGGAGATTTTGCTTTGAGCAATTAAACTTATAGTAGTAGGAGTACATTTTAATTTGTTATCTGTTCAGTTTTGTTGTGTGCTTGCAGTGAAAAAGATCATAATGATTCCAAATACATAATTTTAAACTTTTGCCATTTTTTTGATACCAAAATTCCAAATTAAAGCATTGAGCATTTTAGAAGTATTAACTTCTTAGTAACAAATTTTGGTCTTATCTTTTCCTTTCTTAAAATAAAAATGGTACCATAAGTAGCATTTCAAGAAGACTGAAGATAATTTGTTTTCTCATGAGTTGTTGGAATGCAATCTGGACTAATTCTGGGTAGTACATAATTTGTCATTTTAGAGAAATCTTTTTCTTTTTTGTATTTTTTTAGTACAGGGTCTACAGGGTCTCACTACGTAGATTGGACTCATAGTGATCTGCCTGTGTTTAGCCCTCCAACAGCCAGGATTACAGACACATGACACCACACACAGTCTCAATCACCATCTCAGTGTGTCCCAGGGGCGGGGCCTGCACAGCAAGCCAAGGATCAAATCTCCAACCCCTATGTCTGCCTAAGCAGGCACTTTAATCCACTGAGCTATTTGGCCTGCCCCTTAATGTTTTTAAAGTTGTTGACAACTACATTTCTGGGAGCACAGTTGTTAATTTTCATGACTCAGGTAGTCCAAGGGTTAGCAATGCCTAACAAGAAAATCAATTATACCCCATTACAGACGATAAACCTAATTCCATCTAATAGGTTTTCATTTCACCTGTGGAAGCCTCTGTCGGGAGTTACAGGCTGAAACATGAGGTAGACCCAGTATCTGATGGTAGTCTGTGGCCATGGATGCAAGGAAGCACAGAGGAAGAGTCCTCTAACAGAACTCAGGACCCTTGGGGTGGAGAAGGGGGCTATGCTGCCGCTGGGTGCTTAGTGACAAGTAGGAAAAAGAGAGGAGCTTGTTACTGAGGCTCAAGCAGAGGCAGGAAGCAGTGTGTGCATCCATCCCTGAGCCATGCTGTGTGGCCTGGGGTGCTGAGGAGGCAGGTGTGAGAATCTGAAGCTTCAGCTCTACCTTGGAGGTGAGGATGGCATTGGCAGAGCTGGATCATGGTGCGTCTCTCAGTAGTTGCTAAACTGGGGCACGTGGCACTCAGTAAACAGTGAACCAGGGCGATGTCACTCCGCAGAGGCTGAGCCAGGACATGTGTCACTCAGTAGAGATTGAACCAGGGCATGTGTCCCTCTGGAGGGTCTGAATGGTGGCATGTGTCACTCAGTAGAGGCTGAACGATGGTATGTGTCACACACTTGGAGGCTGAAGCATGGCATACTCCACAGAGGCTGAATCACAGCGTGTCATTCAGTGGAAGCTGAATTATGCTTTTTGTACATTGTAAGTAAAGACCCGGAAGCTTGTCCAGCTTTTGATGATTTAATGAATTCACAAATAAGGCCTGAAGGTCAGAAACAGGATGAATCAGCTACTTCATGAGATGAAAATTGGACACCAAAGGTCTCTTTTAGGATGACTCTGGGACACTGCTGGTGGACAAGCCCCACCCAGGCTCCAGGATCATCCTCTGTAGGAACTCATCTAGGACCTGCTGCCTCAGGCTCCCCTGCCGCTGTCATTCATCCTGACTTCTCCTTGGCGCTCCTCTCCTGGGCTATTGTGCCATCTTCCCTGGTGGGCCCCTGGCTGTTTTCTTTCCATCCATCTTTCCAGTTCTTCTCCATACTGTGGCCAGAGTAATACAATTTGGATCCTGGCTGATAAGGGTCTCCAGTTTTTCCTCCAAGTTCCTTAGGAGGCTGAGGGGGCCTTTCTGTAGCACGGCCTCAGGCTCTTCCCATTTCTGCTCACCCAACTCAGCAAGACAGCAGCCACCTCACTCTGGTGCAGCTGCTGACTCTGTCCTGTGTGTGGCCTGGGGCGGCTGAGCTCCATTCCTGAATGTCTTCTGCAGAGGACACCTTACTCCTGCCTGTCTCTCAGAACTCCAGGTAATATCACTTCCTAACAGGTCCTCCTCCGGGTTTGTCTAACACAGATCTCCTTACTATCATTCTTTAGGTTCCCTGTGGGTTTTAATTATTATATCTTTACTCTCTGCCTCTCCTGGTAGATCATAGTATTTTGAACATAAGGCTACATCTCATTTTTCTTGGTCTGCATGGCCCAGCTCAATGTGTGAGGCACAGAGTCTAATAAATACTGAATATGTGAAATGAACATGAGGTTTGTCCCCTGTCCTCTGTGCTGGCACTCCTCCTGCCTCAGTGCTCCCCTGGTACTCTGGCAGCTGCTTCCTACTTGAGACCCAGGGAGCTCTTGCTGGGGACGTGGGTAAGGAGTGCAGGGTGTGCGGCTTGTGTCAGGGACTCTGGGCAAGGTCTTGGATGAGGGCACACGTAGATTTCTTTGACTCTCTTAACTTTAAAATAAATTTGTATTCTACTTTACAAGTATCCCATTGTTTATTTTACTATAAAAAGTAGGTGCTTGCTGTCAGTTTTGTGACTTGCACATCCACTTTAGAATCTCTGGTTCAGGATTTTTAAAATTTTAACAGGCTGCTGTGTCTGAGCTAGCTCACAATTCTAAACAGTTTTTCCCCTCTCAGAGGAGAGTCCTGAACACAGTAGGTGTCCCAGCCCTGCCCCTCCCTCTTACTGTCTTGATCTGACTTACTGGTCTTTGTCTTTTTTCACTCAGCCCATACCCAGTTCTGTGGCCAGTAATTCTTGATGGTTGCTGCTTGAATTTTGGATGGAAAAATCCTTTCCTGTGCTGGGCTGTCCTGCAATTATCTTCATCACCTCCTGTGGTACACGAGGTCTCTGAACTTCACCTACCACTTATTGCCACGGTTCCACAGTTGTCATGACAACCAGCTCCCTATCACGTTTCCCATTGCCAATGGGGGTTCCTCTCTTGGCTGAAAGCCAGTTTGCAAACTGTTGATCTCTTTAATAAAAATCCAGAACTTCTGCTAGACTTCTGTTAGTAGGTTTAGATGGAAAACAAAGATAGACAACAAGATGTATGGAGATAGACTGTGATCAAAGGCGAGGGTGTAAGAGATGGGGGTAGGGAAGGGAAGGGAAAGGGATGAAAACCAGGAATTAGGAAGTGTAGTGCATACGTGTCAAGCTATGCACTGCAAACATACTGAAAAAGAGGAAGGTACAGCTAATGTTTAGAAATTTTTGTCTTCTTTTAATTTCTTATGACTTCTCGCCCCAATTGTGTATGCATGTATATGGTAATCTAAGCAATCTGAAGACAGCACTGTGCATCTAACAAACACTGTTCAATTCATTTTGTTTAGTGAAATTCTATGTCATTTCTAATGTATTTATTATTATTATTTGCATTCTTTTCAAAAATAAAAATATTAAAAATAATTAAAGAAAGGAAAGGATGGGTGAAGTGGGGAAGGAGGGAAGGGAAAGGAGCTGGAAACGTACAATAGGTAAATATTCTTTTCCTCATTTGAAACTGTTTATTAAGTGTCCTCTGTGCTCCAGATGGTGCAAAATTGTTGCATCTTAGTGAAAATGCCCTTGTCTGAGGGCGGTTGGACATTTCTTCCTGCCCACAACACACCTGATTTTTCTGCAGCATGCTGAGAGGAAAGTGTGGTTTGAATCCAGTGCCCTGTTTTCAGGACAATCTGTTGTGTTCTTGCTCCAGGGTCGAGGTCGTGGCCCTTGCTCTTTACTCCTCAGCAGGGAGAATCGACAAGCGCACCTCTGAGGAAAGGTGAGAACATGGATGGAATTATTAATTGTAATTTTTTAAAAGAAAAACTCAAAATCTGAGTGGTGAGGACCTCCTAGGTAAAGTGATGGCAGAATATTAATATTTCAAACTTACTAGACATTTAAAAAGTGATTTAATGACAAGTACTGCAATTTCTGTAAGATTTTTGTCAAAATTTCTCTCCTGGTGGCATAAAAATATTTTAGTAGCAATAACATTTTTTGCTAGGTACAATCAATTTGTTTTCACTATATCGCTCATAATTTTGTTATTATATATATATATAATTATATATATTAAATTATATATATATAATTTTATTTTATTGAAGAACAAATAGCAATGAGACAGTTTCAACTCAAATTATGAGGACAGATTCAATAATTAATACATTGCATATTGTTTTCATAGTGGATTTTTGTTGCACAAGGCACATTCTTGATATTCTACTTATAAACACTCCTAGAGCACATGTCTCTAATCAATGAATTAAGAGAATGTAGCTGTATATTTATCTTATTTTTAAAACTGAATTACATTATAGTTTCAATATTTAATATTTTCTGCCTTGTTATCTTCCTAGTGGTTTTCCATAGTATAAGCTTCTGACAGAATATCCTGTCCAAACACTATTAGTGCAAATCTTGCTTCTCATTCAATTGTACAGAAGTACTGCACATTTATCCTAAATGTACTGGTTATAGAAACACAGAATGGTTCTTCCTTTGTATCCCCTTTTTGTGGTTTAGTCCTGTCAAAGATGGACATTCCATTGTCATTCAATTACTATAGGTGCCTGAACTCAACGAAATAATGAAACAGAGTCCAACAGTCCACAATAATACTGGGTTTTCTGAAGACATTTTTGACTAGAACCATTTACAGCTCCACTTATTATTATGACTTTATTTTATATACCTCATTTTTATACTTTTCTGCTGGATGGTTAAGACCAAGATAAAGCAAGATATTGTTTTTTATATAACAAAAAATGTAGCTTTTGTAGCTGATGAGGTCAGTCAAGTTCCCTCAGGGTTATCCTGTACTCACGTACCTCATTCTGTAGATCCTTTGTCAGTATCAGCCACGTGGATGAGTCACGGCCATTGCTTGACCAGTTTGCTCTCTGTGAGAGCTTCAGAGAAACTTTTCTCTCCATGTAACTCTCCTTAGGCACACTATAGATCATTTATCACATTCCTCTGTGGCTCTATAATGTCCTTGATCAGAAAATTTTGGGCACAACTGAGTTCCATGGTTGTTACAGTACAGGTTCTCCTATGTCTTGAGTCTTCACAGACCTTGAAAGGCTATTGCCAAAATGTTGACTAATCTTGAAGTCCATTTCTCCCATTTTTGATCTGTGTACTTAGTTTGTTAACCATCCAGAAGAGAAGCTGATTTTTACCCTGCAACATAAGCCGTTCAGTTTACACTACCTATCTGACTAAATTTTTTTCAGTTATTGTTATACATTTCTATTTGTTTTTCTTCTTTTGATTTCTTATACTAGGGAGACTATATGATATTTGCACATGTGGGTCTGGTTTATTTCACTTATGAGTATATGTTCAAGTGGCGTCCACTTCAATATAAATGCTTCATGTTTATCATTCTTTATAGCCAAGTGATATTCCATTGTATAGAAATACCACATTTTTTTTGTACCATTCCTCATGTGATAAGCATCTTGGTTGTTTCCATGACTTGGCTATCACAAATTGTGTTGCTATAAACATAGGTACACATACATCACTATGATATGATATATGCAATTCCTCCAGGAAAATTCTCAGCAGGGGGATAGCCAGCTTGGATGGGATTTCCAGTCCTAGTTTTGTGAGGAGTCTCCACACTGATCTCTACAATGGTTGCAGCAGTCTGCATTCCCAGCAGCAGTGAAGAAGTGTTCTCTTTCCCCTACAACCTCTCTAACATTTGTTGTTGGTTGATTTCTTTATGATAGCCATTCTTTCTGGAGTAAGATGGTATCTCAGTGTGGTTTTAACTTGAATTTCACAGATGGCTAGCGATGTGGAGCATTTTTTCATATATCACTTCTTTAATTTCATCCTCTGAGAAGTGTGTATTGATCTCAGATGACCATTTCTGAATCAGGTCTTTAAATTTGAGGGTCCTAATATATCTTAATTCTTTATAAATTCAAGAGAGCAGACCTTTGTATGAGTGCTCATTAGTTAGGATTTTTTCAAAATTTGTGGGTTGACTTTTCACTCTGTTGACAGTTTCTTTTGATGTGCAGAAACTCCTCAAGAAGAATTGATCCCAGTTTTAATTCTTTCAAGTGTTTTGAGTGAGAATACATGTTTGTTCATGAATTTTTTGCCTATTCCTGTCTTCAAGGGTTCCTCCTACTTTCTCTTCCAGGAGATTGAGTGTTTCTGTTTTAATGTTTAGATCTGTAATCCATTTTGACTTTAGCTTAGTACGTGGTGATAGACCTGGGTCAAGTTTAATTTTTGGTATGTAGAAAGCCAATTTTTCTAGTACCATTTCTAAGAAGGTATCTTTCTTCCAGTAGGCATGTTTGACTGCTTTGTCGAAGATCAAATGACTGAGTGTGTTTGCAGAGGCTTCTGCATCTTCTAGTCTATTCCATTGATCTCAGGTCTTTTTCATTGCCAGTACATGTTGATTTTACCACAGTGGCTTTGTAGTATAATTTCAAGTCAGGAACTGTGATGCCTCCTGCCTTGTCTTTGTTGGCCAGGAATACCTTTGCTATTCTAGGTCTTTTGTGTTTCCAAATAAATTTTAGGAACGATTTCTCTAGGTTTGGGAGGTATGTTGGTGACAGTTTGATAGGAATTGCATTAAATTTGTACAACAATTTTGGGAGTATAGCCATCTTCACGATGTTGGTTCTTCCTGTTCAGGAGAAAGGAATATGTTTCCATTTTCTGAAATCCTCTATAATCTCTTTTCTTAGGGTGTTGTAATTTTCTGTGAAAAGATCTTTGATTTCCTTGGTTAAGTGAATTCCAAGGTATTTAATTTTCCCTGGTGCTATTGTAAAAGTTATTGTTTCAATAGTTTCCTTCTTAGTGTGTTGGTTATCTGTGTAGAGGAATTCTATGGACTTTTGGGTATTGACTTTGTATCCTGCAATGGTACTGAATTTGTGTATCAATTCTAGTAGCTTCTTGGTGGAATTTTTCGGGTCTTCCAATAAAGTATCATTTCATCTGCAAATCGTGATAATTTAACTTCTTTACCTATTTTTATTCCTTTTATTTCTCCTTCTTTTCTAAAGGCTGTAGCTAATGATTCCAAGACTATATTGAATAGAAAGGGTGATAGAGGACATCCTTATCTTGTACCTGATTAAAGAGTAAAAGATTTCAGGTTTTCCCCGTTTAGAATTATATTAGCCATTGGGTTGTCATAGGTTGCTTTTTTCAAATTGAGGTAGGAACCATCTATTTCAATTTTCTGTAGGGCTTTGAACATGAATGGGTGTTGGACTTTGTCAAAAGCTTTTTCTGCATCAATTGAGATGATCATGTGGTTTTGAGATTTCAGTGTATCAATATAGTGTATTACATTTATAGATCCTTTCATCCCTGGGATGAATCCTATTTGATCGTAGTGTATGATCTTCTTGATGATTTGCTGTATTCTGTTTGTTAGAATTCTATTGAGGATTTTTGCATCAATATTCATGAGTGACAGTGGCCTGTAGTTCTCTTTTTCGGTTGTGCCTTTTCCTGGTTTTGGAATCAGTATAATTCTTGCCTCTAGAAATGATTTTGGGAGGACTGCTTCCTTTTCAATTTCATTGAAGAGTTTGAGGAGTGTAGCAATTGTATCTTCTATAAATTTCTTTTAGAAGTCAGATGTGATTCCATCAGGACATGGACTTTTCTTTGTTGGCAAGCTTTTTATTATGTTTCATATTTCGTTGGCTGTTATTGGCTTATTGGGAGTTGTTATGTGTTCTTGATTCAGTTTTGCTAACTTGTACCTTTTGAGGAATCTGTCCATTTGTTCTGTGTCTTCTATTTTGTGAGCATAATGATTCTCGAAGTAGCTATTGATAATCTTCTGAATTTCCACTGGGTCTGTGGTGATTTCACCTTTTTCATTCATTTTTGTTTTTATTCGAATTTATTTTTCTCTTTTTGATGAGATTAGCTAGGGCTTATCAACTTTATTTAGTCTTTCAAAGAAACAGTATTTTAATTTGTGAATTCTTTGAACTGTTTACTCCATCTCAATTGAATTAATTTCTGCTCTAATCTTTATGATTTATTCTCCTCTTTGGACTCTGGGTTTGGTTTGCTTTTCCTTTTCTAGATGTTGGTGGTGCAACATTTGTGTGTTTATTTGTTCCCATTCTGTTTTCCTAATATGTGAGTTCATAGCTATGGTATTCCCTCTAAGAACTACTTCCATCGCATCCCATAAATTCTGATGTTTTGGTTGAATTTTCATCGAGTTGTAGATATTGTTGAATTTCTTGTTTAATTTCATGTGTGACCCATTTATTTCTGAGTAGGGTGTTGTTCAATTTCCATGAATTTTCTGGTTTCTTTTGTCATTTATTTACAGTTTCATTGCACTGTGGTCAGATAATATGTGGGGGATAATTTCTGTTTTCTTGCATATACTTAAGCATGATCTATGGACTAGTATGTGGTCTATTTTAGATAATGATCCATGTGCCACCAAAAAAATGTGTATTCAACTATGATTGGTTGGAGTACTCTGTATGTGTCCATCAGGTCTATTTGTTCCAAGCTCTGGTTCAGTTCTGCTATTTCTTTGCTCTTTTTTTTTTTTTAAATCTGGTTGACCTATCTTTTTGAAATAAAGCCTCCTGTTAACTGAGTTGGTGCATAGATATTTATGAGTGTTACCTCTTCCTCTTGAATTTTTCCCCTAAGCAATATAGAGTGACCTTCTTTATTTCATTTGATCATTCTTGGTTTGATTTTGAGACTGACTGAGAATAGAATTTCTCCTCCTGTTTTTTTCTGAGGTGCTGTGGCATGTGGTATTGTTTTCCATCCTTGACTTTAAGCCTATGAATGTCTTTTTGAGTTAAGTGTGTTTCTTGTATACACCATATTGTTGGATTTTGTTTCCTAATCCACTGTGCCAGTCTATTTCTGTTAATTGGTGAATTGAGTCCATTTATGCTGATGGTTATAATTGAAATGTGTTGACATATGATTGCCATATTTATCTGCTGGTGTTTACTCCTTTTTATCCTGTGTTTAATTGTTTGCACTGTTTAGTGGGTTCCTTCCATTCTCATTTGTGGAGTTCTGGTCATTGTTTTCTCTCTGTGTGACATATATCAGTAGCCTGGGTAGGAATGGCTTTGTCATTATGAAATTCTTTAGTTGTTTTTTATCGTGAAAGTATTTCACTTCTTCATCAAACTGGAAAGAAAGTTTTGTAGGGTATAGTAGTCTGCGCTGGAATTTGTTTTTATATAGGATTTGAAGTACTCTGTTCCATGCTCTCTTTGGCTTCATGGTTTATGTAGAGAAGTCGGCTGTAATTCTGATGGGTTTTCCTTTGAATGTGATCTTCTTCTTTTCTCTAGCAGCTCTCAGTATATTATTCTTTGTTGGATTTCTGCAATCTTCTGTCTCTGTGTGTTTTTATGTTGAGTTTAAGTTATTTGGTGTTTTATATGCTTTGGTTAACACAATGTTGAATTGTTTCATCATATTTGGGAAATGTTTTGCTATTACTTTTGCCCATATTCTTTTTATGTCATTTGTATTGACTCCTTCATTCCCATTGATGGTAATTAATCTCACATTGTTCATCTTTGCATCATCTTGCAGGTGACGGATTATTTTTTTCCTACATTCTCATTGTTTTTAAGAGATCCTTTCTCACCTTTTCACTAGTTGCACCAGTGTTTTCAAGATCTGAGTCTCTGTATTTGCTTTCACTCAAACATTTTTGTGGACTCATGATTGAGAATTTTAAGTTCTTCTATATCTCTTTGACTCTGTTTCATGCAATCTATTTATTTTTTGTATTTCTCATTCCAGGAATCCTTCATATTTATGATCACTTCTATTTTTTTTTTTTCGTCAATGTCTTCTTTAGAGGTAGCTATTAATTCTTTTACTGCAGAGTTTTTTTCCAAATTGGATTTCCTTTATATATTATTGGAATTGATTCTCTACCTGAATGCTATGATTTCAAAGAATTATTTTCTTATTTCAGAAATTATTTCTGATTTTAATTTCTCTTTATCTTTCTGCTGTTGTTTCTTTGCTTGCATCGCTGTTAATTCATACGTTTCAGCCTGAATAGTGTTCTCTGCTCTTGTTCTGGGTGTGCATTTGGTTTCCCCCATACATTTCGTTATGTCATTACTTCATATGCTATGTATTCAAAAATTTCTTTTTTTATTTCAGGCATTAATTCTGGTCTGCGTTCCTCTATACCTTTCTGCTGTTGCTTCCGCCTCCGTTAATTCATTCAATTCAGCTGAGCTAGTGTCCTCTGCACTTATTGGTGCACTCAAGGCCTGAGATTGCATTTTTCTCCTTGTCTTTGTCATTTTGTATAGCACTGACCTCTGACCTTTGATGTAGGGCTTTGGTGCAGTTACAACCTTAACGTGTTATGAGATTCGGGTGCCAGTCTATTACATTTGACATTATCCATTTATGCTTGGCCTGGATTTAGCTATTGTGTTCAGTTCCTTTTTGCTGCAGCTCTTCTGGGACAACTCTGAGCCTGTGGTTCCCTTCTGTTGTATCCCTGATCTAGGGAGCACTGGGGAGCGCAGAAGCTCTCCCATGCACTCACTAGGCCAGGAGAGGGTCATTCGGTTGGCGGGAGATCGGGAAAACTTCTCACTTCTTTGGTGGGCTTGGGGGCAGAGACTCCGGGGAGTTACCGGGCAAGTGGGTCTGGGGTGTCTCAGGCCGACCGATTGCTTGCTCCTCTATATATTCACATATGCATTCAAGAGTAGTTATGCAATAGGTCAGAAAGCTGATAAATACAATCAGAAGCAACAGAGATTCCCTGAGCCCAATGAATAGAGTAGGTTGGCAGGACAGAGAGTGGAAGCTGTGTAATTAGTTATGGTATGTGGGAGAACAAGTGTCATCTGTATACCAGCAAAGCAGTGGGATCCATGGGAGCCTGCAAAAAGGATTAAAAACTTCTCTTGATGGTTTTCCAGTCCCCAGGGGCAGCCATAGCATGTGCACCATCTCAGTGCCCTCCTCTTGCACAGGGTCAGGTTGTACACAGGAGAGGACTCTGCCCCCCCCACGGAGCTGCTCCACTAAGCTTCTAAGTTCCTCGAGCTGACTCCGTGAATAAACCCTTACAACACCCTGTAGTGAAGCAGCCACTCCAGAATGTGTCCTCCGCAAGGCAGGATGCAGAACTGTCCAGTTACTCAGCTGAGCCTCTAAACTCCTCAATTTGACACAGTGCAGCAATCATTACGGTCACTCCCACCAACACCACTGTCATGTTTTCTCAGTGAAGATATTGAGACACCTAGAGATTGAGAGGTGATGTCACAGAATGGATTCTAATCACAGGATATGTAGATTTAATTTTGGGGTTAGTCTCTGCAATGTAGTTCTTCTGGTATGATCACCAGTGTGGAGGGTTGATGACCACAGCACTGCCTACCCCGAGAAACTGCACTACGTGCTGCAGGCCAATGCTGCCCGAATTATGGGATTTGCCAGTTCTTAAATTGGAATTTAATTTTTAAAATTTAATTTTAATTACGTTCTAAAAGTTTTTGCTCATTTTCTATATAGGAAAAAGAATTCCTCAGTTTTACTACAATTAAACATTTTACTTCTTTCAAAGGGCATAATTTGTCAAAAAATTTCAGCGCAGTAATACAATAATAAATAAATTTATTTTTCTTAATTTTACTTTTCCATGATGATGCATTTCAAGTAAAATCCTAATTAGTCTGTAACATATTATCAAATCCAGGTAGGGTTTAATATTAGCTGTTGCTACTAATTACCTGTTCAGTGACTGCCCAAATGGAAATATGTGCAAGTCGTCTTTGTTCTCTTCTCCTCTCTCTACCTTACGTCGCTTTCCAAGGTGAGTGTGTGCTTCACACGCCCTTCCACTCTAGTTGCACTGAGTCCAGCTGAGCAGTTCTTCCTGGGTCTTCAGTCCTCGAAGCCATCACAGAGCTGTGACTGCAGGGCCCCTTGGACTGGCACAAGGGCCATGACACATGTTTTCTTTCCAAGCTAGTGAGACCGGTGTCAAATGCTCTGGAGTAAAATACCTATCCAGGGACTGTTTCCAACTGGATATATGCATGCTTTTGCCAAATGCAGAACTGTCAATTAAGAGATCCTTTTCTTAGGCGAAAAGCAGATGTTTCACCTTGCATTCCTTTACTGACTTCTGACCTTTCACACCTACCATCTTAGCGTCTTCCCTCCACCACCAGAGCAGTGACCACTTACACACATTTCAGTCTGCATGTCTGGCTGAGAGAAGAGAAAAGAAAATATTTTTCCACCCTTTAAGGAATCTTTTGCTTTACAAATTACCTAAGCACAATAAAGCAATAGATCCTTTGGATTTAATGTTTTTGAGAAATGGAAATGAAGAGAAAGAAAAATCTCTAGTGTTTGCAATTTCAAAGTCTTTTCCATTAATTAGACATCCACATTTATGAGGCTGACATAATAATTTTTCTTCAAAGCATCATCCCCAATACCCAGGGACATGAGAGATTCAAGGAGACTGGAAGTAATTTAGCAACTCATTGCCTCTGAAGTGTAAATCGATGGGTAAATATTCAACGTCATTACATTTAAATTGAACCATGAAGAACTGTGAAAGATACCAGTATGCTGCCCATTTCTGAAAACTGTCTCTTCTTGTAGGCACTTTGGAAGGCCATGCGTTTCTTTGAGAAATGTCTCTCCTTGTTTCCTACCTGTACAGTATTTTTATTTATTGGCTTTACAACCCTTCCTACCTCATCTTCCAGTGTTGGGATATGAAGACAGTGACAATATCTGATTCTATCTGAAGCTATGATCACATTATAGATCACTAAGCCGAAAAACATATTATAGGCCATCACACAGGGAAAGGCCCTGAGACAGAAGACAAAAACACATTGCTGCTGTGGCCAGAGGCACATCTGCTAGGGGTCAGGCCTCAATATAAAGACAAAATGAGCAGGTCTGCATGCCTCACAGGTGCATAATAAATTAACAACAGTCACCTTGAGGGTGACCAGGCCCCTGATTCATTTCTCCCTACAGAGGTTGCTGTGCCATGGATGTACATTTGCTATGTGGTTTGTTCCCAGGTTAGATCAAAATTACACAAGGGGATAAACCTATAATCTTATTGATTGAACATAGTTTTGTCCTACCATGTGCTTACCTTCTGATGTTATATGAATCTCATGATTTTACTCTATAAAATTTCCTCTATACAGTGAGACCCACAACACCACATTTTCAAATTCTCTTCTGTTTCTCAGGAGCTATTGCTCTCTCAATACATATATTCTACTTTTAACCCCCACTTTTAACCCCCACTTTAAAATTCATTCTTTGTTTTTAGAGAGAACAAACTAGGAGTATTTGACACCTAATGAGTGGAGAGTTCCATTAGCCCTGTTCCTTTTGGACATCTCACCAAGATAACTGGAGGGAGACAAGAGTGGTCTTTGTTACATATTTTCTGGATTTTGACTCATTCAGGTAACCAAAAATTGTCATCTTTGTTTTTCCATTATATACACCTGAAATTTTAAGGCCTCATCTTTTTTACACATTTTAAAAATAAAATGATGGTAAATTTAAGTTAAGGACACAAAATTATGATGTTTCTTTGATGAGACATTTCATTAATGCAGATGAGACCATATTCTTGTTTTGTATATATTGCATTTGGACTTATTAGTTGCTGAATTTGTTGTGCTCTTGGCTTGACCTGTTTGACTTCTTAGAAAATAGTACTAGGGAAAAATAGCATCAGAGCATCCTCTAAAGGACTGTGATACTCACCAAAATGTAAATTTATTAAATGTTGTAAAGTGGGTGTTTTCATGAAGTATAACTACTTTATAGAAAATATGCATGCCTATCAATAAATGACAGGATTCCAGTTGCAGTTAAAAGGCAGTGCGCTGGCAGCCGTTCTGAGCACCTGGAGGACGGCTTTCACTGGGGCAGCCAGGTTTGATTCCCCTCTGCTCTCCAGAGGGCGATGTTGAGCCTGCTCTAGCTTAGTTTCCTTTAGGGTCTGATCTTGCACTGGCCAGGAGGCAGTCGAAGCTCTTGAAACATCCTCATTAGGGACTTTCCAAGACGAGGGTGCGGACTTGTGGGAAAGTTCTCAAAAGCTCGCTGGGAGCGTGAGAAAAAAATGGCTTCCTCTTTCTGATCTTTCTGTGTCACTTTGTACTTTTTTTAGAGGCAAATTTCTGCAAATGATTAGAGTGGGAGAAACCCTAAGCGGTCTCAACAGTTCCCTTCTGTCTAATGACTAAAAACTTTCAAACTGAGCCCATAAAAATGAGCATTTGCCAGCATCAAAGACATTAGCTTCACTAATGTGTAAGGTATGCTTTCTGAAGAGTGGGTGCAAGTTTTAACCTGTGATGGCAAGCATGTTGCAGATATAGAGAAGTAGAAATTTCAGAGTGAATTTCCAGTGAAGCTTAGCCTTGTCCTGCTGCTAGGAAAGATTGCCTCTGTGAATAGGTACACTACAGAGGTCTTGGGAGCTCCTCTGTCCTAGGGCTCAGGGCAGGATTGTTCTGAACACCTATCTGCAAATGATCTATTTGCAGGCTGGGATGTGCTCCACCCACACCAATTTGCCCTTCACCCTCACTGTCAAAGAACTGAAAAGCAGTCACTCAGGTCTTGATTTTTGCTTTAATTTTACTAGCAATGCTTCCTCCATTCTTTAACAATGATTGCTGCAGTTAAAATCAATTGTAGCTTCTACTTTTAGAAACACGTGCTAGAGTTAAGAATGCGTGTTTCAGAAAAAGGTAGCAGGAGTCGCTAAGGGAAGCTGGTCTGACCTGACTGATCTTGTGCTCATTCTACAGGGAGCAGCCACCTGCTCTGGCCAGCTCGGGTGCCTTGAGAAGATATGAAGTACACGTAGGGATCAAAGGGATCTCTATTTTTTCCTGGAAGTCAAATTCTTTCACTCCTTTAAAATATATTGTTAA
>PVKA01017895.1:27801-45088 GCA_004027165.1 Ctenomys sociabilis | reverse complement strand
CAATACCAATGTTTTCTCCAAGAGAGCTAAATTCCCTCTTCTGCTTGGAGGTTCCAGAGAGGGGAACCTGGAGGGGCTCTGTAGCCCCTGTGCCTGAAAAAACCTGAGCACGGGGCTCCGCACTGTCAGAGCACTTCCTCCTGCTCCCTGTATGGCTCGCATGCTGTCGCATCTCTGCTCCAGATTCAGAGCCCAGTGAGGAACAGGATGACATGGACTGCACTATCCCACTGTGCTAGTCAGCTCTCTGACACACAGTGACACACCTGAGACAGTTAGCCTA
Organism: Ctenomys sociabilis; assembly: GCA_004027165.1. NCBI lineage: Eukaryota > Metazoa > Chordata > Mammalia > Rodentia > Ctenomyidae > Ctenomys > Ctenomys sociabilis. The sequence goes on along the minus strand of PVKA01017895.1, from coordinate 44,805 downwards.
CACAGAGGAAGATTCTATCTTGAAGCAGTTTTAGACTTTCCCTGTTGCCAAATGCGTGCTGGAAGGGAGCACGGGTGGCTTGGACCGAGGCTACTCACCTCGAGGTCAGGAAGCCCAAAAGAGGGACAGGGGGCTCTTGGGTCCCTCAGTCTCCCTCAAGGGCACCCCTCCCTGATAACTGAAGAACCTGCCTCCCTCTGGCCCCATTTTGGAAGGTCTACAGCGCCTCTCAGCTGTGCCATGCTGGAGTCAGAACCTGTGCTCTGCGCCACTTGGGGCCCATTCATCCGGACCAATGCAGCCATAGAGTAGCGACTCAGAGCAACTTGAGAAAAAAATGAGCAAGTCAAAGTACTTGTAGGTTGACTAACAACATGATCAGCTGTGGAGAAAGTCAGAGCTCGAGGTGGTGCAGGCTTGAGCTAAGCTCCCAGACCGGAAGTCTTGCTCCCATGGCAGAGACAGCGGCGTGGTGAGGACGGCATATGAGAAAGCTTAGGCTGGATGACCATTTTTACTTTCTTTATTGTAAACATCAAAAAGGTAAAAATTTACAGTCACTACTTCTCTTTTCCTAGGTATCTCAGTCATAACAGAATAGCCTTCCTGAAGCCGGGCGTTTTTGAAGATCTTCACAGACTCGAATGGCTGTATGTGCAATTCATGTGCCATTTTATGATTTTGGTCTTCACACTCTAAAAATATATAAGTGAATCCATTTTTTTCTTCTGGCTGGCAGGATAATTGAAGATAATCACCTCAGTCGAATTTCCCCACTAACGTTTTATGGCCTAAATTCTCTTATTCTCTTGTAAGTACTAAGTTAAAATGAACATTTCAATGGAAAGAAAAGGTGTGAATAAAAATGAATGCTTTAAGCATAAGCAAATGAGATTTGGAACTAGTAGAACTCCTAAATGGCTTTTTGAGCTAAAAACCCTTTTTATCATTTTCTCTAAGGTTATTTACAACTCTAACATTTTTTATAAGATATTCTGCCTTCTAGAAACTTAGCCCGTCAGCCCACCAGAAGTGAATGTCATTTCACTCTGCATTTTATTGGAAGGCCCTTGAGGACACATTACTGTCATATGTTATTGGTAAAGGAAATTATTATTGGTAAAGAAAACAATCGTGTCCCATCATCCGCTTTCCACAGCAGATGGGCTCGGTTACCAGCATCGCCGATTCCTCTGCCTGCCAAGCGCTCTTGTGGACTTTGTCCCACCAGGCACCTCCTTACAGTAGAGAGAAACTTACAAAGAGACGACTGCTCACTGAGTAGTTTGGCTTGGTTTCAAAAGAAGACTGATAGTTGCATACTTCACATAGGATGAGAAAAGCACCACAAAAATGTGACCTGTGGCATTTCTCCTCCTTCTCAGGGTGCTGATGAACAACGTCCTCACCCATCTGCCTGACAGACCCCTCTGTCCGCACATGCCCAGGCTACACTGGCTGTAAGTTACTGCATGTACATATTTTTTTAAGAAGTCAGATAAATGTTCTGGTTTTGCCTAATTCATTTCAGATATCAGGACTTTCAGTGTAATAGGCTGTTAGTTTTATGTCACATGTTTTAAGCACTGTGGATTGAACCCAAGGCCTTCCTACTGAGCTACATCCTCAGCTCTCTTTGTTTTGTGTTCAGGGAGGGTCTCACCAATTTGCTGGGTTACTCAGCTGGGCTCACACCTTCTGCTGCCTCGCTGTCAGAGTGCTAGGGTGACGGCTGTGTGCCCTGTGCATGGCTTCAGGCCACATCTCTCATAGTTACTTCACCATATTTTCAAGTGAAACTGAATTCTCCAAACTCTCAGCAAAATCAAATATTTCAAAAAACACTTTGGAATCAAGAAGAAAGCAAAGAGGGAGGAGATGCGACCAGATTTGTAAGAGATTCCTCCTTGCCCCCACCAATTAAATTGATAAGGAAGGACTAAGTCATTTTAGTTTCATTCCTAGCTTCTGAATAATGAAACTGTGATTATTAGCACTTTCTCTGAAGAGTATCCTCAAAAGAATATATTCCCTGAGTTTTTACAAAGATTTTCTTGTCATAAAACGTACCATTCTACTATTCAGAATCCATTTATTTAATAAATTTTCACTTTTAGAGTAGAGGGAAAATGTAAAGAAACAATAATGAATATAACTATTAAAAAACTCAATCAATAAACCACATATCAATACAGTATGAAAACTTTCTCTGCATCTTATTTTATCCAAAATGTTAAAGGGTTTGTGGTTTTGTTTCTACATTTACAGTGCATTAGAGGTGCCAGACTACGGGCCAGGTGCAGAGCTCAGTGGCACATGCCTGCTAGCACAAGGTCCACAGTTTGATCCCTGGTACCACCACAGATAGATAGACAGATAGATGGATAGATAGACAAGCAGACAGACAGACAGATGGATGGATGGACAGACCGACAGACGGACAGATAGATAGAGAGATAGAGAGATAGATAGATAGATAGATAGATAGATAGATAGATAGATAGATAGATAGATAGATAGATAGATAGATAGAGACAGACAGATAAAATGCCAGATTAAGGAGAGGAAGAGAGTCCACAGCATGACTTAGGATGGTCAGCAACAACGTTAGCAGCATAATGTTAATGTAGAGGTAAGAAATGCCATGAAAAGCCAAACTAATGACTCACAGTGTATTAACTTTGAATTATTCAGGGAAAAACACACATCTAAGGACAATACATCCAGGGACACTCTAGTCTGACAGTTTCATACCGCATTAAACACCAACAATGAGCTAAAGTCGTAAGTACTAAGGCAAATTAATTCAATATATTTTATGGTAATTAAATTTTGGCCCGAAGGATGATTTTAATAGATATTACACACGCTAATTAGTGCCAACTTACCCATGAAGCACAAGTAACGTTTACATAAACATATAAATTAGCAATTAAAAATGTATACAGGAGTCCAGGAGCAATTGTTCAAGGCCCTGCGCAATGCAATAATGAATCTTTTTTTTTTTTTTTTTTTTAATCAGTACTGAGCATTGAACCCTGGGCCTTCCCCCTGAGCTATGTCTCAGCCCTTTCTTCATTTCTTATACTGAAACAGTCTCACTTGGTTGCTGAATTGCCTGGGCAAGGCTCAAACTCGTGAGCCTCAGCTTTCCCTGTGTTTCCTTTTCTAATGTACTTAGTACAGCATCTGCAGAGTGTCACTATGCAAATTGGCCTTGTAGTGATTCTCCTGTGCTGGGACTATAGGCAGGCACCCCCCACACCCAGTCCCAATTGCTGTCTCAGTGTGCCCTGGGGGCAGGACCAACGTGGCAGGCCAGTCCTTTACTTTTTTCTTAAAAACAGTATAAGCCATATAGCACACAGTACATAAAAATGACTAATACTTATTACTAGATGGACTTTTAAATGTACGCTGTTATTATTTGTAAATTTTGATCTATTAAAAATCAAATGACTTCACATATGCTCTTGATAATATTCCATTTTAATGCTGCTAGTAACAGTTTGCTTTGTAAATATTCATCTCTAAAAATAATAGCATTTGGTTTTAAATTGCATTTATTTGCTTTCAATTGGTAAACTGCAAACTAGAAAATCTTACAGATTTGTTAACCAAAAAAGATTTTTAACTCTAATCTCAAGGAAAATACATGTAAATAACAAGCCACAGTGACTTGAGAGATTGCAACAGATTAAAATCTACAACATGGTTCTTTCAGAGCAATAAAAATTATAAGCACCGTAATAGAAATTGGAACTTTCAAAAAGAAAAACATGTAAATAATAAATAGGCAGATGAACATAGGACAGCAGACAAAGATGAATTAAAAGTCAATAAAATAAACTTCCTTTTTCTCATATATTTTAGGGAAGGTTCTACAGAGGTTCAGGGCCTGACTACTAGATCGGACTCATAGTATCCACCTGTTTACAGGCTCCAAGAGCTGGGATTACAGGCACCTGCGCCAACATGCCCAGTCTCACTTGCTGTCTCACTGTGCCCGCAAGGGCAGGGCTGGCACAGCAGCCCCAGGGATGCACCCTCTGGTCTCTGCACCTGCCTGCAGGTGCTTTAATTGGTTGAGCCATGTGGCTGGCCTGAGAAAGTAACTTTAATTTTGAACTGAAATTAAGCAAGTACATTGATTGACAACAGGAGCCAACATAAAGAATTTGAAAATAATATAGGACAAATGATAGTCAATAAAAATGACAGAGGGACCAGGGAGATGGCTCAGTGGGTAGAATAAAGTGCTTCCCTGGCAAGTGCAAGGACTTGAGTTCAATCCCCAGTTCTGCCAAAACTAACTAACTAAATAAATAAATAAAAACAAGAATGACACAGCAAGGTACTAAAAGACACAGAAAAAAGACGGAACATAAAGAACTACAGGATGCCCATTTCTGCATTGAGTCTTTAAATTCTGGGGCCCTCATATTTTTTAGTTCTTTATAAATTCTAGAGAGCAGACCTTTGTCTGAGTGTTCTTATTAGTTAAGAATTTTTCCAAATTTGTGGGTTGTCTTTTCACTTTGTTTGTAATTTCTTTTGACATGCAAAATCTTCTAAATAAGAGGAGTTCCCAGTTATTAATTCTTTCAAGTGTTACCTGTGCAATTTGATTTTTGTTCATGAACTCTTTGCCTACCCCTATGTCTTCAAGAGTTCCTCCTACTTTCTCTTCCAGGAAACTTAGAGTTTCTGTTTTAATGTTTGGATCTTTAATCTACTTTGACTTTAGCTTAGGGCATGATGATAGACCTGGGTCAAGTTTTAGTTTTCAGCATGTAGAGAGCCAGTTTTTCCAGCACCATTTGTTAAAGAAGCTATCTTTCTTCCAGTATGTGTTTTTGGCCCCTTTTGTTGAAGATCAGGTGACTGAGTGTGTTCATAGAGGCCTCTGCATCTTCTAATCTATTCCATTGATCCTCAGGTCTATTTTTTTGCCAGTACCATGCAAATTTTTGTCACAGTAACTTTGTAGCATAATTTTAAGTTAGAAATTGTAATATCTCCTGCCTTGTGTTTGTAAACCAGGATTTCCTTTGCTATTCTACTATATGATGCCTGTGATCTAAGCAATTGCACTGGAGATAGCAATATGTAATAGAAGAGTCATGCTTGGCATGCCTGACATTCTGGTCTTCTAAATACATACTGCTTGTCATGACATGCCAATTATTGGCCATACCATCTCTCAAGTAATTGTTTTTTCAATAAAAAAAGGTAATAAATGAAGAAAAAGACAAGACAAAATGTCACAGGACTATCCTGCTACAATGCTGAATACGGATAAATTTCTAAATTTCTGTGTAAAACTATGTAATTGTTTATTCATATTTTTAAAATATTTTTTAATTTTTTTCTCCATATTCTGTAGAGACTTAAAGTTTAACATATCAATATGCCTAAGATGTTTGACACTCAGATAGATAGTGAGGTTAAACCAAACTGCATATGTTATAGGGTAATAATAACTTCTCACCTGGAGAGTTAACAACCAAAGTTTGCACACAAAAAATTAGAGAAAAAAAAGGGCTGCAAGGACAGCCAACATTTTGGCTCTAGCCTTTTAGGGTCAGTGAAGACTCAGGAGAACCTGTACTGTAACATCCTGTAACTCAGCTGTGTCCCAAATTTTCTGATCAAGGAGATTATGGGGCCACAGAGAAATGTGATCAATGATGCAGAATGTGCCTAAGGAGAGTCATTTGGACAGAAATCATTCTCTCAGGCTTTCATAGAGAGAAAATTGGTCAAACAATGGCTGTGACTCATCCACATGGCTGACACTGACAAAGGATCTACAAACTTCAGTACAGGGTTATAAGATAAATACTGAGAGGACTTGACTGATCTTATCAGATACAAAAGTTATATTTCTTGTTATATAAGTCTTATTTTTATCTTGGTCTTAACAATCCAGCAGAACAGTTTAAAAACGAAGTATGAAAAGTAAAGCCATATTAACATGCTGAGTTGTAAAAGACTCAAGTCAACAACTTCTGACATTGCCAGTCCTATGGATAACCCACTACTATTATGGACTACTGGGCTATATTAGGTTATTTTACTGAATTCTTGCACCTACAATATTTAAATGGCAGTGGAATACCCATCTCTAACAAAACTAAACAAAAAAGGGATACAAAGGAAGGACCATTTTGTATTTGTATATACAAAATAGGATAGATATACAGCTACGTTCTCTTAAATCAATAGAAGATTTCTACTGATAGTATTTTAGCAGGATATTATGTCTGCATATTGTACTATGGATAACCACTAAGAAGATAACAATATGCAATGTATGAATTATTTAAACTGTCCTATTAATCAGTTTTGAAACTGTCTTATTGCTGTTTCTCAATAAAATTAATTTTAAAAAAGAACTTCAGGGTGAAAGAGAGAGAGAGAAATGAATAAACCAACATGACTTCAATGAAGCTGGCACAAATCCAAGACTATAATATGAGTTACAGAGAAGAACACACAGAAACATCATATCTCCTCTCCAGCAATGTTGGGCTTAGAGTATAGAAAGCAAGGGCTGGGGAAATCACGCCATAGCCTAACCTCCTGCCTAGAAAGCCCGAGGACCTGTGTGCGATCTCTGGTACTATGTGCTGCACTAGAGCTTGGGTACAGGTGGGATGGCACACACTTGTAATCCCAGTGCTGCGGAGGCTGAGAGGCTCACTGTGAGTCAGAGCTGCATAGCAAGGCCCTGTACCAAGTAAAAATAAATAAATAAAAATTAAAAAATAGAAAAAGAACACAGAAAGCCAAACCACTTTGCTTCTTCTCTGCTAATGAAAAAGAATTTTAAAATCTACAAAATTCTAATCTTCTGGAGGCTATTAGAAAGCTACAACTGTAAGACACTCAAGTAAACACAATTTCAAAATGTGAAAAAGAGAAACAAGACGTACAGAATACTTCCATTTAACAGCACACAAGGGAAAGAGCAGATTGTTCAAAGAGCAAAGAAAAAACAGTACCTGGAAGCCCTGCTTCTAACAGAAGTTGGTTCTCCCAACAGGCTGGTTTTCAGTGGCCTCCAGCATCAGATATGGAGAATTCATTATTGAGGAGGAAGCCAGGAACACACAGATTTAAAAATCTTCCCTTCTAGGCTGCTCCTTCATCAGAAGCAAAAGCACTACTGAGGGCCAGGAGATCACTCTGTGCCTGGACACCAGGTGAAGGCACACTGTTGCCAAAGGAGAAGGGGAAACTAGCTCAGGCCGACCCCCTGCAGTCTGGGGTCCTGCACTGATGGGGAACAGCGACTGCTGCTTTCCTGCTGCAAGACAAGACTCTGCCTTAGTCTGCTTCCTGTCACTGTTATCACAGTCACAAAATACTCAAGAGGCTTATCTGGCTTCTGTTTTCCGAGGTTTCTCTCCATGTTCAGTTGGCTCCATTTCTTTTGGGTCCATGGAGAGGCAGGACATCACTGTGAGGAGCTTTGGACACAGATGCAGGCATTCACTTTCTGTCACAGTAGCAAAACTCCCGACGGAATCATCTTCTAGAGAGAAAGGGACGCTCTGGCTCACCGTGCTGCAGGGCTCAGCTGTGGTCAGTCGGCCCCACTGCAGCGCTGAGGCAGCTCATCCTGGTGGGAGGGCCTGATGAGCTAACCCACCACTCCATCATCATTGCCATCCAGGGAGCAATGGAGAAGATAAAGGGGACCTGCGGTAGCACCACACCCTTGGGCCATGGTGCCTGGGACCTGAGGACCTCCGCTGAGCTCCACCTCCTGAGGTCTGTCTCCTTCTAACCTCACCTCACTCAGGACCAGGAGCTCAGTCTGCGCGCTCTGAAGTGCCATGTATCGTCCAGCCTACAGCAACACTCCCATTCCATTACTGCAATTCCCACTAGGAGATGTGAACACATTTGCACCAAATGGATTAACAATATAGTAGAAAACACACATGGCCAAGTAGGCATACAACACAAGCAGTGGGACATGAGCATCCAGCAAGCACCTCTGTGCAAAGTCAAACACATCCAAGCAATAAAAGGGAGAAATAAAAGTGGAATTCATAAGCTAGGTCCCACTGGTGAATATCTAACCACAGCGCATCCTCACAGTACCGAAACAGTTATTTAGAGCAGCAGTGTGCCGGGCTAAATTATTCTCAGACTTCTTGAATCTCCACGAGCCTACGTGACAAGGAAGCAGAAGTGCTGAGCGAAATTTCTAGAAACTTTCCTTAAAGAGAAAGAAGTTAATCCCTTCTTCTTCCTTATCTAGGAAAAACAATAAAAGAGTATGATGATTAAAGCTTTTACCAAGATCACAGAGATGGGACATGAGTCCAGAAACTGTGAAAGATTTCTGGGCATCTAGCACATTTACAAAACTAAAAACTATCATACCAGCTTTAGGCTTTCTTCGGAGGAAAAAAGCCTGTGTTTCTGCTAATCTGGTCAGATTTCTGCTTTTTTTATGTACCTGCAACTAATCCTAATAGATACAATCTGGAAAGCAAAGTGTGATCACCAAAACTGACTGTCTATTTTAGGGCATACACATGCAGAAACAAAGCCCAGGAGCAGAGGGCAGGAGTGGCCCAAAGCAGGAGAAGGGCCCCTCTCCTCTGGCTCCAGCAAGACCCCTGCCTGCTGCAAAACAACATTAGAAGGATAGGAAGCTGAAGTGAACAGTCCAGATCTTTGATTTCTTTTGGTTTGGTTTTGTTGAAAATTTAATTTTAGTTCTGCCACGTAGAAAAGAAAACTACAGTGATGCTGTTCAGAGGCTCCTTGGTGAGAATCTGGAGGTCCAGACCCACGGGGGAGAGACTGAGTCTCTCCCAGCATGGTGTTGGGAACAGGACGAGGTGGTTTGGGCTTTGCTGTTGTTTCTTTGGTTACTGTGCATTCTGGAGACCAAATTGTTGGGTGTGAGGACTTAAATATTAGAAAAGCAAAGAAAATTCACAACTGAAGGTTAAAGTGAAATAAAATGAAGCAAACAATTGAATCAAAAGACCCTAATTTATGCCTCCTGCTGAGTTTTACAAAATGGCAACTTCATACTAGTATACATTTTTTCCAGTTCAACCAAAAACAAAGTAGCGAAATTCTTGAGAGTGTTGTGTGAGGCCAGAGAGCATCACCACCCGGTGGTGGATATGTGCTGTTAGCTGGAGCAGGTAAAGGAACTAACAGTCCCTGTCACGGGCCACACCTGCTGTAGGAGCCTAAAGTTGCTGCCAAAGAAGCAGTGCTGTATGTAGTGTGAGCGCTTAGTTCCCATCTCATAAAATACAAAATGACACCTTAGAAGGGTGATCAGAATTAAGATTTCTTATTCTACTTCACTCTCTCATGTAATACAGAAATCTTGTCTACAAAATTATCAAGGTATCATCTATTGCTTTTGTCAAATGCTTACCATAATAGGAAGTTAATTCTCCGAACACTATAGTTTTCCAGGGAGGCTGGACTTCAACTGGAAATAGGTTACGTCTCTCAACTGGCAAATCTAATTTTATACTCTGATGGAACACAGGAAATCTCTGCTATATTTTACAGCCTGATTCTCTCTCTCTCTCTCTCTCTCTCTCTCTCTCTCTCTCTCTCTCTCTCTCTCTCTCGCTTTCTCTCTCTCTCTCCCCTAATTTCATCAATCAATCTGGTTTATCCTGGCCCTTCAGACCCTCTCCATCTATTTCGCTTAGTCAGTATCTATTTTTAATTGTGAACCTAAAATAAAACTGGGCTGGCCATCAGAATTCAGGCATTGCTTTCAGTGCCACCTGGGTTTTCCTTACAGAGCTTTGCCAGTGCAACACTTGGACCCCCATCCTTGAGTCAGAGTTTTTCCCAAGTAGCTCTAAGCTAGCACACTAAGCAGAAAGACCCTGAATAGGTTAAGAACCAGTGTTCATTTTTGAAAGTGCAATCCATCACTAGACTTCAAGGAATGCTTTTCCTCTACTTTACAAACTTTTACCATTTTTCCACTTAGAAGAAGGGACTGAGGATGTAGCCCAGTGGCAGAGCACTTGCCCAGAATGTGCACCCCAGCACCGCAAAAAATAAAGTACATACATGATTCCTCTTTTTATATATTTGGTACAGGGTCTCACTATGTAGCTTGGACTCATAGTGATCCTCCTGTCTCAGCCTCCCCAGAGCTGGGCTTACAGGCGTGACCACCAGGCCCAGTTTCAGGGGCAAGCACGACAGTTCCAAGGCGGAACTGGCAGGGCAAGCAGAACCAGGGATAGAACCCCGGTCCTTTCGTTCTCCAGGCTGATGCTTAGAGCCATGGAGCTATCTCCCCGGCGCATAAATGATTCTTTTGACGCCCTTGGTTGCTCAGACCCAGTCTCCTGTGGACGCGGAGTCACACCGCAGGTCAGCAAAGCTGTTGCCCACGTGAAACGTGGTTGAGGATTGATTCCTGGGATGCGCGTAGCCCAGGAAGGCAGAGCTGGACACTGTCCTGGTGCGTCAGCAGCTCTGGCAGCAGCAGAACTGCGCGTAGGCTGTGACAAAGGCGATCCCGCCGCTCAGGGGCAGCCAGGATGCTGCGGGACAGTTGCGCCGCGCTGCTCTGCTAGGTGTCCCGCAGCAGGTCAGGTCTCCACGGTGAAGACGGAGGCCTTCAGCTCGACTTCTCATGCTCTTCTTTCTCAGAACAATACACGTGTCCCCATGAACGCGCGATACAGAGCGACCCAAAACATTTTTACTGCAGTGATACGTATGGACCTGGGATATAGCTCAGCAGCACAGCACCTGCCCGACATGTGCAAGGTCATGAGTTTGATTCCTGGTACCAAAAAAGGAAAATAATATATATATATACATCACACACACACACACACACACATATTCCATGTACAAATATATGTATGTGTAACATATCATTTAAGGTGCTTATACTTGTGTACAAGTGAGCCTACATGAAGGGAATATAATGTGAAGAATATATTTTAATAGAAGGAAAGTAATTCTTAACCAATTTATTCTGTGTCTGATTATAGTGTAGCTTGGTCATGTCCTATTTTTATGTTCCAGGGACCTTGAAGGCAACCATATCCATAACCTAAGAAACCTGACTTTTATTTCCTGCAGTAATTTGACTGTTTTGTAAGTAACGCTTTTTGCTTTTGAAGTGATGTTCCTTGCAAACCATGAATGCTTTGAGTGGGCAGAAGGCAGGTAAACACACGCATGCAGTGAATTGGGGAACTTCATCCACCCCCCCATGGTGAGAGTCCCCACTCTCTGCTAGCACTCCTGTACTAAAACTCAGGTTAAAAAGTAAAAAGCATAGCACATTTATTTAAAGCTGTGCATGGCACAAGAGCCCCTGGAAACAAAGATCCAAAAACCCATGGGGTACTGTCCATCTTTCTGTTTGGGTTCAATGAAAAGTGGAATTCTCGTGCTCTTCTTTCTCAGAATAATGCATACATCCCCATGAACATGTGACACAAATTGGCTCAAAACATTGTTACTGTCAATGGAAGAAACAGCAGCCATGTAGTAATGTGACTGGACACACAGTTTGACGAGTGGTCACAGACCAAGAACAGAAACCAGAAAGAGTATGCCACTTCCTTCCTCCAGGAGGTGAGCAGGATTCCTGAAGCGAGGCTCCCTTGACCTTCTAGCAGACAGGACAGGTTGGGGAGCTCTCAGTGGCCAGGTCCTGCACTGAAAGGCAGGGAGAGGCTAGAGAGCTATTGCCAGATCTGAGCGCAACATGGATTTAGGGGGCGGGGCTCTTGTCCCATGGCCTGCGCTGAAAAAAAAGGGGAGTGAGGAAAGAAAGGCAGAGGAGGGACAGAAATGTCACACTTCTGCCCCTGCTACCCAGTATCCTCAACTCGCAGTAGAGCACTCCAGGGCACCACCCTTCCGGTGCCGTCTCTGAGCCCTCACACTTATAGTGATCGTGTCAAAGGCTTGCCTGGATTTCATGTTTGTTTAAATCAAAGGACATGAAGTTCAAAGCAAGGTTAGCTTCAGTTTTGAACACACACAGATCATCAAATGGTGGAGTCACCCAAGAAGTGCTTGTGGTAATGTGTGGATCCACTTTAAGAAACAGGAATGCCCATGGAATTCATCCTGGAGCCTCAGTTGGAGAAGCCCTCAACCAGCATCGTGAACTAGAAGAATGTCTTTTTACAAATCACTGCTACAAATATTTTTCCTTGACAATTGTAACAAACAAATAACACTAAAACAAATTTAAAAGTAATGGAGCCATAAAGACGTCATAGCCACCAGGATAAAGTACCTACCAGATGCTATGGAGGGAATTCCATCCTCTCTCTCACCTGTTTCAGATTCCCATTGTCTTTAGTTTCCATGGAAGTAGCAGACACTGGGGCTTTCTCCTACATGGAAGTCTAGCTCTCTGATCCAGTTAATTTTTCCAGAATGCTCTTCAGATTGTTGGTGAAAACTTGTAAGTAGTCACTAAAGCAAAGTAGAGCAATCAGAAGGGTCTGTCACAGCCATCATTTTTTAAATTAAGAGAAACAAATTTGCCAGATTATGGCAGAGAACACACACACACACACACACACACACACACACCCCACACACTTATCAAGAGCTACAGTCTGCTGCTAGAGAATTTCTGATGGATGGAGGTCTAGATCATTCTTCCCCAGGCAGCTCACAAAGCACTCCAAGTACCCGAGGGTGATGGCACCCCAGACAAGATGCACAGTGAGGACTGAACAGAGGAGCCTGGAGCAGCCCCTTCTGCAAAGCATCCAGCAGACCTTCTCAGGAGTTAGGGCTTTCCTTCTTGTCCTTGCAAAGCTCTTCCTTTTTTCTGTAACAGTTTTGTGTTGTATTTTATTATTAACCTCACTAAAAAGATGTGGGAAGTTTAAGATTAAAATTGAGTCAGATAGCTGATCTTACTACTTCCAAATATTTTGATCTGAAAATGTGCTCTACGTTTAGGGTTTTTGTACACTGCTGATCTCTTACTCAGTACACACAATAGTCATTCCAGATGGTAAAATATACCTTTTTCTTTCCTTCCAGGGTACTGAGAAAAAACAAAATCAACCACTTAAATGAAAACACTTTTGCCCATCTCCAGAAACTAGATGAACTGTAAGTCGGACTAACATACAAAGTTAAGAATTTTCTTTCTACTCTTTTATGTCATGCTTGCAACACGTATGTGTGCTTGTCCTTTTCCTATTCATTCTGTATTTATCAGCACATGTTTGCCATGTGTGATATTCCCTCCTCTTGTGTGGGGTTGGTGCATGCACAGAGCGCAGCACCATTCTTTTCTCACCTCTTTCCCTCCATTTCATTTTATTTTATTTAATTAAGTTGATTAGTACAAACTGGATATAGAGAGTATCACATTCGCCAGAGGAAATTTGTTTCTGTGCGTGACATATTCCAGCTTCCCTTCTGTTTCACCCTTTCCTGTCCCTTCCTTCAATAACTCTTCCTCTCTTTATTCACAGAACTTTGCTTCCATTCTTTCTTCTTTTCTCATTTTCTTTTTGCTTCCTTCCTCCTGTCCCCTTCCACAGTTTCCTTTGCTCTTTGAATGATTTATTCCTACTTCACAACACCTATTGTACATTTTGATTCTTATTTACACGTTCAGTTTCTCATACCAGAGAAAGAATACGATATTTACACATCTGTGTGCAATTTATTTCATTTACAATTATGGTCTCAAGGCCCATCCATGTAGCTAGGATTGTATCAAGAGTATCCTTTTTCTGGTTAAGTAAAAAAGCATATATATTATATAATATATATATATATAATATATATGCACACACACACATATATATATACACATATATATTCATATACATATATATCCACATCTTTTTAAAATTCATCAGTTGATGGCATTTAGGCTGCTTCCAAGATTTAGCTGTTATAGACTGCTGCCATAAACAGAGGAGTGCATATGTTCCTGTGCTAGGATGCTTTTAATTTAAAAATAGACATCCAAGGTAATGCATGCTTCCAGAGGAAGAAGCACAAACAACAAATAAATATATGAGAAAAATGTTCAACATTTCCAGTCATTTCAGAGATAAAATCTCCCACTGTACCAGGAGTGCAGACTGGTGGAACCACCGCGGAAATCAGTGTAGAGACTCCTAGGAATCGGAGATGAGAGGTCCCATTTGATCCAGCTATTTCCCTTCTTAGTATCCCCCCTGAAAAGATTAAAAGCATCATTCTATTTGTTTTGGTCTCTTTTCTATTTGAGAAGCATCTATCTCCTTACTTCCTATTGTCTTTTATTTTGCTCTTTATTTATGTTTTGGGTTTCTTATAAGAGAGAAATTGTGAAGGGCCAGGGAAATGGCTCAGTAGAATAAGCACTCCCCTGGCAAGTATAAGGGCCTGAGTTCAATCCCCAGTTCCACCCTCCCCCACAAAAAAGAGAAATCATGAATTACTTAAGCTTATGTGTTTGATTTATTTCACTTAAGATTATGTTCTCAGTGTGCATAATTTTTCTATGAATTGACTCAAGTTTGTCTTTGTGGCACAGCAAGACTAAATTGTGCATAATATTTAGAAAATAAAAATATTCTCTTCCAGAGCATTATTTATATGAAACTTGGGTTACAGTGAAATTCAGACAGTTTCCAAAAATAAACATAAAATATTTGAGAAAAGTTGGACAATGGACACAACTATAGGAAAAGGATAAAATGCGGATATAATTCATCTAATATTATTGCATTCTAAAAGAACAGTATTTCATCATTAAGTTCCCTTGAAGAGCAAGATTTGGGGACCATGAGATAAAAGACATCACTCAGACCCATGACGCAGCTAGACACTCCTGTGGACAGTATCCCTACCTACGGCAACTGAAGAAAGTTTTAAGTTAAAACATAATCATTTTATAATTTCCATATTGAATACCAAAGGCATAATTATAAAAGGCATTAAAATAATCCAGCGCTGCACCAAACCCTTATGGTACAGGCACTGTGAAACAAGGAGTGAAGTACAAATTCTTCAGGTTGTCATTCATTTTTTTAGCATCAGTTTTCTAGAAAGTAAATGGAGAACAAACGAGTCAACATATTTTGACAGTTATCTGGGCAGAGCTCCAATTTCTCAGAACATTTCCATGAGACATAAAGAGTCTAGCTAGACCATTGCCCATGTAACACCTGGGCACCTCATCTAGGTCCTGAGGCAAGTGGGAGAAATATGTAAGTCCTGAGTAGCAGCATTGCATTTTCCTCCAAAACATCAATAGGCAGACCATTGAAACCATTTTTTCTTGTAATCACTCACAAAATAGCAAGAGAATCTTATTAAATAACTAGCACCAAGGCCCTGTTGTAAGAGTGGGTACCTGATTAACTCAACTAGATTATAAGCACATAGAAAGTACTCTCAGTTATTGAGATTTGTGTAGGGAAGCAAAAATCATCATCCAAGGGAGGCGGCTTAGTATACTTGTAGAGCATGTGCAAGGCCCTGGCTTCTACACATAGCACCACGGGAAGCAACAGCAGCAACAGCACAACAAGGAAGTACCAGGTGAGCAGGTGCATGCCTGCCGTGCTGGCATTCTGAGGACCTGAGGCAGGAGGATTCCACATGTGAGCCAGCCTGGGCAATTTATTTATTTTTTATAGTAATTTTATTGAGAAAGAAATAGCATTGAGATGATTTCAAAACAAGTTAGTATTTATCAAGAACTTGACTCAAAATAATTTTTATTATTTTCATAGGGGTGGATACATCTTTTCATAGGGGTGGATACATAGCTCACCATGAGGGCTCCTGAATTCAATCCCCTTTATCACAGAAAGAGATACACATACCCAAAATGCTGTTCAGCTGTTGAAGTACAAGTTAGTCAAGGAATCCATATTTTCCTTCTTTGAGTCACCTGAAATCACCACCAAAAGCTCAAGGAGAGGAGAATTTCCCTGAACCCTAGCCTTCACAGTGGTGGGCAAGGGATCCTAACCTTTAGGATCTGCACCTGCGGGCCAGTGCAGAGTGTGTGCACCAGGAGCCAGCAGTGAAGGTGGCATCCAAAGCAGATCCCATTCATGCAAAACCAGTGTTGTCCAGGTTCAGAGGCACAGGCAGGAGCAGGGACTCAAGACAGTAACCCAGGCCCCGCCCAGGGCCTGCCTCATTCCATGTTAACCTTGTCTGAAAAATCAGCTGTACAAGGGCAAAAGTGATAAGTTGCCCAGAGGTACCAGATTCCAGTGGGTGGACCTGTGTCTGAACTCCTCTTAGAGGGGGCTGCATCCCTCCACAGTCTCAGCCACACTTGGGGCCATGAACACATTGCTGGCACCTGGATTCGCTAGTCACACAAAAATTAGATACTTTCTTGTGACAGGAAATCTTTAACATAGGCTTGTTTCTAATTGTGGACAGGAGAAATTTTTAAGCTTTTGCTTTTATCTCTTGATCGCCTGAGGGAGATCAAATTTTCTGAACTTTTTCCAGTTTAGAAGAATCTGAGGGGCTGGCAAGATAGCTCAGCGGTCTAGAGCGCCTCCCAGGGACCGCGGTTCGAGCCCCAGCACCACATGCCATGCCAGCCCCTCCCCGCAGGGCCGGCTGAGCTCACACCCCACCCCCACGAAAAAAGAATCCGTGATGTGTAGCGAGACACTGTAATAAATAAAGGAATTAAAAAAAAAAAAAAAAAAAAGAAGAATCTGAGGCTGTTCTCACATGCTTTGCAACTGTCAAAGCTACTCCATAGCTGCTGCGGTTGGAAACCATCTCACAAGTAAGCTGCAAGATGAGGTGGCACGAGGCAGACCTTCTGCACAGCAGAGATGCCTCGGCGTGGCGGGCAGGGTGCCCAGTGCTGCTGTGCTTCCCGCCTGCAAAGGGAATGTGCACGTCAAAATACTGTTCACTTTGCCATTGCAATAAACACAAACCCAGGAAAAAGTTGACCTCCAGACGTTATTTAGTGTGCCACAAAAGGAGCGAAAGAAGGAAGAGAAA
>PVKA01017895.1:17610-27701 GCA_004027165.1 Ctenomys sociabilis | reverse complement strand
GGGGGGGGGGTGGACACAAGGCATACATTAATCTGAAACAAGTTTAACATCACTTGATTTCTCTCATGTGAGAGGCCAAAGTATGAATCATTTAAAGAGCAAAAGAAAAAACATACAACAGGGAAAAAGATAAACTGTGTGCGACGGCAAAGGAAGACAGAAATGAGGGGAGACGGGACAGGGGCGAGGAGGTCTAAAGGAGCAAGATGCAGTGCATTGATGTACCCAGCCCCCGACCGAACCGGATGGCTTTTTTTTTTTTTTTCTTTTGGTGGGTTGAACTCAGGCCCTTGCATTTGCCAGGCAAGCACTTATTCTACTGAGCCGTCTCCCTGGTCCCTAAATGTCTTTATTGTGTACTGCAAATATTCATTAATAAAGAGGGAGTGAGGAAAACAAAATTGGTCCTGCTAAAAGTAATTACAAACCAAGTGTTTACCTCCTGGAGACTGATGGGGTGGGGTAAAGAACTTAAGTGCTGTCCCTTTCACTCCCTTTTGAGCCTTCAGTTTTGGGGAGGCAGAGGACAGCGCTAGGAGACAGACGCTCTGCGCTCTGCGCTGCGGAGGCCCTGTTCCCCCAGGTGGCCTCAGAGAGCAATTCCGCTCTCGCTGACTCTCCCAGTGCACTTGGGACACTACTGACATGCTGCAGAATAGTTTTCTAATAAACTTCGGAACAAGTGAATAAAGTCCTCAGAAAATAAGACGTTGTGTTTGCAATTATCTCTGCAGGGATTTAGGAAGTAATAAGATCGAGAATCTTCCGCCGCGTGTATTTAAGGATCTGAAGGAGCTGTCGCAATTGTAAGACTGATATTAATTTTATACTTCATTACTTTATTATTTTTAATTGTGGTAAAATACACACACAATGAACTGCTGAAAGTGTACAGTTGAATACCATTCAGTGTAATCACGGAGCTGCACGGCTGCCGCTGCCGGCCTCCTCCAGAACTCTTCCACTTTTCACAGTGGAAACTCTGTAACTGCCCCACACCAGTTCTCGCCTCCTGCTTCCCCACAGCTGCTGCAGCCCCACCTCTACTCCGCACCTCCATGAATCTGATGAGCCTAGCAGCCTTGGATAATCGAAACACACAGCAGTTGTCACCTTGAGGCCGCCTTGTTCAGCTTAGCCTAATGTCTTCCAAGTTCATCCAGATGTTGCAGGTGTCAGGTCCCTCCCGAAGGCTGCCGATGTTCCAGATGTTCCATAGTACAGACACACTGAGCCGCACATTGTGTGTGTCCGTCCATCTTTCCATGCACACTTGTGTTGTTTCTATCTGTTGGTTGTTGTGAGTAATGCCCTTATGAATGTGGATGTGTAGATATTTGTTTGAGTTTCTGTTTTAAATTCCTTGAAGTGTTCAGGTGTTTGACTTACAGTAAGGTTATGTCCTTATCCATTATAAACTAAAGATGTCATAAGGACAACTGCTCTTAACACTCCTAAGCTATAAAGCATCTCGGACCAGCAGCACAGTGTGCTGCAGAGTGCCTGTTTTTACCCTTGTGCATTCACAGCTGACAGGAGGCTGCAGGTCTCTACTGTGTCACACCACAGGTCGCTACTCTGGGAAAAGACCAGAGTTCAAATCCCAGTGTGTGCTCAAGGCATGTTGCTTTCACACCATCGTAACTAGAAATGGCCTACTCAAGCCACTGTGAGATTCCGAGTGCACTTCTCTGGAAGTAGAACTGCTAGGCCGCATGGTAATTTATTTTTATTCCACGCTTGCTTCTGTCCCCCATCAGAGTTGTGCCACCATCCATTTCCACTAGCAGTGTACCTGGGTCCGCTTTCTCCACACACCCCCAGCACCTTTGTTCTGGGGCTTCTTGGTAATAGCTGCCCTGGTGGGACTGAGGCTCAATCTGCTCCCTGCGCGGATCACACTTCTTTAGTGATCACTGATCTAGAGTATGCTTCCCTGGGTTCTTCAGTCATTTCCATGGATTCTTGGAGAAAAACCTGCTCAAGTCTTTGCCCATTTTTAATGTTTTTGTTATTGCATTGTAAGTCTTTACATAATTTGGCATTGAAATCTTTTTAGAATTGTGGTTTGCAAACTTTTCTTCCTTTTCATAGATTTCACATGCACTCTGAATTATGTGTCTTTGGTGCAGATGGTTTTAATTTTGATACGGTCTGGTTTTTGTACTTTTCTTTTGATGTTTTTGGTGCCGTGGCCAAGGAATCATTGCCACTTACAGTTTCCTGGCACTGTCCCCCTGTGTCTCCTTCTAGAAGCTTTATATTTTAGTCTTTTAATTGATTGCCTTTTCTATTTTAAAGAGAATAAAAACTAAATAAACATTTAATATGTTTATGTTTGATACAGAGTTTCAAAACAAGATAATAGGCAACCAACAATAGTTATTATATTGCATATTGTTATCTGCAATGTAGTTCTTCAGATTATCAAATATAAAATTGATCAAAACATTAAAAAATACTAACTACTCCTTTCAAAAACTAATAGAAATTAAGAGTACAATTGGCATAGGTATCATATACATATGGCTATCAAATATATATACATATACATGGCTATTATATATATATATATCTAGTTCCCTTCTTTCTTTTCTCCTTTCTCTCATCCCAGCTGTTCTTTCCTTTTCGATTAGTTCTGAGTCAATTTGCGTATCTGGTTAAAGGATCAAACTTCATCCTTTCACCCCTGGATAATCTTTTCTACCAACACAATTTCCTAAAAGTACTATCATTTCCATATTACATAATTATGGCACCCTCTATAAATCATATATAGATTTTATTCCTGAGCTCTGAGTTCTGTTCCACCCATCTCTACCTTTGACTTCACAAAGTTAAAAATGAGAAGCCCTAGCACACTGTGTTCTGAGCCGTGATGTGTAGCTCCAGGGCAACACTGCTGAATCGCCGAGATGCCTAGGAAGTTCTCAGATCAGTCTGAGCAACTTTACTACTCTTTTTCCAGCACTGCTTGGCTGTTCAGCTCTCCTGGTTCTCCATGTGAATTTCCTTTCTTGATAGTGTATCAGTCTCCTTTATGCCCCATCACTTAATACCATAGACTGGCTCACTTATACACTGCAGCAGTTTGCCTTACAGTTCTAGAGACCAGGAAGCCCAAGATCAAACAGGTAAATCCAGTGAAGAATCTTGTGCTGCACTGTAGCATACAGAAAGCATTGCCAGGCAAGAGGCGCTGGCCGGAAATGGGCAGATAGGGCTTCACTGACCCTTTCTCCTGGAGCCCAGGCCTACAGTAGTGGCACCAATCCAGGCCCTGGTGGTCCCATCGCTCCTAGTTTTCAGCCTGTTAGCACCATCACAATGGCAATTTTAGTCTGATGCTTGGTGTGGACACTGAATGACGTAGCACATGGCTTTTCTGATTTCTTCAGGCAGTAATTCATAATTTCCGGTACATATACTTTTTCATCTTCCTTGCTTGGTGCTACTGTAAGTAGTTTCTTCTTCTAATATTATTGTAAGTGTAATTATTTTCCACTGGTTGTCATGTATAAAAAATACAAAGAATTTTTTGGTGTGTTATGTTCAGCAGCATTTGTGGATTTGTTAGTCTTATCATTTTTGTTAAATCTTTAGGGATTTTAACATATAAGACTACAATATCGCAATGGAAAAAATGTTTCCTGTTCTCCAGTGTGGGTGCCGTTCTCTTTCATCCCTAATTGCTCCAGCTAGAATGTCCTGCACTGTATGGAACAGAAACGCCGAAGCAGCCAACCTGATATTAGGGCTCTTTTGGTCTCTGCCCATGAATATGCTAGCTGTGGGGTGGAGGCCTGGCTCTGGGTATGCGAGGCCACTTCTCTTCATTCCTCGTTGGTTTGTTCCATTCGTCATCATTCTTCCTCTTTCCTTGTTTCTATAACCTGGCTCTCTCAGAAGTGTCTTCCTATGCACACACACACACATACACACACATGCACACAAACATGGGCACATGGACACTTAATGTCTAAGCCTGGGAAAAATTCTTAAAAATAAAACTTCGTTCTGACATGATGCCACACACCCATACTCCCAGCACTCTGCTCCGTGGAGGCAGGAGGACTGTCCGGTGAAAGCCTGCCTAGGCAATTTAACAGCTCAGCAAATCCCTGTCTCAAAAAAAAATCAAAGACTCAGATGTAGTTCAGTGCAGAGCTCTGGAGCCAGTCCCTAGTAGCCCTGACAAACTCTGGGAAGCAGGTGGTCGATGAAGTAGAGATGAAAGACTCTGACGTTCTCTAACTCTAAATAAAGTTACAATTTTTCCTTTTATTTATGTTGTTTTGTTTCCAATAGTGAGGTTGTTCACTCATGTGGTGGATGTGTCTTTATGCTTTTTTTTTTTTTTTTTTTTTTTGTGAAACTGGGGATTGAACTCAGGCCCTTCCGCTTGCAGGCAAGCACTTATTCCACTGAGCCATCTCCCCAGCCCCTGGATGTGTGTTTATGTTTTTGTCAACCTCCACACTATTCCCTACATCCCTATATTCCACAGTTCAGTAATCTCAAAGCATTTTCTTTTCGGAACGTCTCCACTAGGACTTGATCCCACTCATCTTTATCACAAAGTCATCGTAACTGCGGGAGGGAGGTGATCTCTAATGGTGGTTTTGACTTGATGATTAATGATATTAAGCATTTGTAATACGTCTGTTAGGCATCTGTGTGTCTTCTTTTGAGAAATGTCTATTGGGATCCTTCCCTCCCCAACTTGTGATCAGATTACTAGAGCTGTTTGAATTCTTCATATATTTTACATAATGACCCCTACTCAAATATGTTTTGTATGTGTAAGTGTGTGTGTGTGTGTGTGTGTGTGTGTGTGTGTGTGTGTGTGTGGTATTGGGGACTGAACTCAGGACCTTGCACTTGCCAGGCAAGCACTTATTCTACTGAGCTATCTCCCCAGCCTTTCAAATATGTGTTTTGAAAGCTTTTCCTCCCACTGTGTAGGTTGCCTTTTCACCCTGTTGACTTTCCTGTCATGGTGCAGAACCTTATTCTTTAGTTTAATAGGGTCCCACTTGCCCACTTCCAGTTTTTGTTGCATAGATTTTGAGCTAAGTGTCTCCTCACCATTACCTGTGCCAGTGCCACAAAGCTATTTCTCTGGGTATTTCATTCCAGTAATTTTCATGTCAGGGCTGACACATCTTTAATATGTTTTGAGCATTAAATGCTTACCTAAAAATGCTGTACTATTTAAATAAATGTTTCAAATTAACTCAAAGTGAATAGATCCATTCTTTTTAATCAAGCAATTTTTAAAAATGAACTATTTCCTCTTCCTAAAAAAATAGGAATATTTCCTACAATCCAATCCAGAAAATCCAAGCAAATCAATTCGATTGTCTTGTCAAGTTGAAGTCCCTGTAAGTATACATGGGCAGGGTAATTCTGTGATAATATTATTATTATTAGTAGTAGTATTATTATTTCAAGCCAGCCATGGTGGCACTTGCCTATAAATTCACCTACTATGAGGCTAAGGTGGGAAGATCTCGTGTTTGAGGACAGCCTGGGATATATAGTAAGATTCTGTCTCAAAAAACATTTTTTAAGTGCTGGAAGTATAACTCAGTGGTAAATGCTTGCCTAACACACTTAAGACCCTGGCTTCAATCACCAGTACTAGAACAAAAAGAGAAAAGGGAAAGGAAGAACAGGGAAAGGAACAGTGAGACAGAGATTCGGGAGAGGGAGACACAGAGGCAGATGGGCAGGGAGGGAGGAAGGGAGAAAGGAAGAGAGGGAAGCAGGGAGGGAGGGAGGGGAGGGCTACAAAGCTGGTAATGAATACTTTTTATAATCTTGAAAATCAGAATCTTTACTTCCAAGACATTAGTTGAGATTCACAAAAACAAGCAAGACAGGTGTTTTTGATCACCTGTAAATAACTAGCTATTACTTTCATCTCACATGCTCTTGATTTGTTTGTTTGCTTGTTTGTTTTTTGTCTTTTTGAGACAGGGTCCAGCAACGCAGCTCAGGCTGTACTTGAGCTCACCCTGTAGGCCAGGCTGGCCTTAAACTCAAAGCAGTCCTTTTGCCTCAGCCTCCTGAGCCCTGGGATTGCAGGCATGCACCACCATGCCTGACTCATCATACATGTTAACAAACTAAAAACAATACTACTGTTATTTTGTGTCTTTCTAGGCATCACAGAGCCTACGTAGTCAGTAGTCACTGCACACATTCACCACTCTGTTAGTTCTGAGCCGCTGTGGTCTCCTTTTAGGCAACGGTACCCTGAAATGCATTACAGATTATGAAACTCAAGACTATTTGAAGAAAGAAATGTTAGTGGTCTAAGAATTGTCTTTAAAAAGATAAGCTTCAGTTCATCTAATTTCAATGTTCTCTCAATAAAATTTCATTTTATTAAACAATTTACTTAAAATTATTAGAGAAGTTTAAGATATGTAGAACTCTGCTATGGTCATGATCTTCAGTACATTCACTCCATAAATACATATTGAGTATTTTGCCCTTTGCATTCTGATTTATGCCATGACATGAGGAGCCAAACATCCTGAAGGGAGAGATGTTTATGCATCACCCAAGGACAGAGGGAGTGGGGAGACAGCCTGTGCTGGCAGTGAATAGTCCATCTAGATAAATGTGATCCAAAAGCATTTTTTGAAGTTCTCCCTCAGAGAAAGTCATTGTATTATTTCACATATAGCATGTTCCTTTTATTGATTGTTAATTTGGTGTTTTAGCAGCCTAGAAGGAATTGAAATTGCAAATATCCAGCAAGGGATGTTCAAGCCTCTTGGGAATCTCTCTCACATGTAAGCAGCTGCTTCCTTCTCCACCCTGCCGTCCATGCTGACCTTCCCGTGTGTGTTGCCATAAGATACACAAGCAGCCCATCTGTCTTGGCTGCATTTTCTGTCAGTCTGCTTGCCACACACTGAGAACATGCACGTTCCTTGCTGAGGGTGATGGAGTGAGGAAGTGCAGCCCTGGGAGGTGGTGGGTCATGAGGACAGGGCCTTTCTGAATAGGACCTGTGCCCTGCAAGAGCCCTCCGGCCAGCTTTACCCATCAGCCACAGAAGAGCCCTGGAGGAGGATGGCTGTCCTGAGAGAGCCGCAGGGCAGGACCTCAGCAGCTGCTAGGTCTGGGGCACCCTTGTTTTAAGCTCCAGCCTCTAGACCTATGATGAACAAATGTCTGTGGTTTACACCATCAGACAGGTATTTTCTTCCAGCATCCCAAACAGATTCGGTACAACTCTTAGAACTGTGATGTGGGCAGACAGTTTTTATTTTCTACTTTCTAGTAGAAATTTCATAAATTTTTGAACATCAGGGAAGATTAGTGTTGTGAGAAACAGTGCCTTTCTAGCAGGAAATAAGACCACGGTCTTCACACAGAGCTGTACCCCAGCCATTCTGTTTTGTTCCTGAGACAAGGTCTCCTAAGCCACTGTGACTTTCCACCCCACTGGCCCTGGCCCCCAGTGTCCTAGGTGGACTGCAGTAATAACATGCCACCCCTGGGCTTGCTGAAAGCTCGCAATAAGAGTAAATGGAAGGTGGGGCCTGCTTGCACAGTGGGCTACTACTCAGCCATAAAGAAGGATAAATTTTGGTCATTTGTAGGAAAACAGATGCACATGAAGGCCATAATGCAAGTGAGATACATCAGACAGTGGTAGAAAGTCGTTCCCTCGACAGAGCTGTCACTAGCAGGGTGATTATGGGGGGCACCAAACGAAAAGCACCGGCTGCCCATCATTCTATTGATATAAGCCAAACTTCAGCCTAAGACACATGAAATAATGCAAAATAGCAACCCACAGTCTGTCCACAGGCCCCCATCGCAGTGCATTTATAGGCTGAACTCTCATCGCCAGTAGTTTAGATTGGAACACTTCCTTATTTCTACACTTTTTTTTTTTTTTTTTGGTGGAACCAGGGATTGAACTCAGGTTCTTGCGCTTGCCAGGGAAGCAATTATCCCACTGAGCCATCTCCCCAGCCCCTCGCCAGTAGTTTAATGAGATGGATTGGTTCCCCTTTTGCAAGGTAACAATTACTGACACCGGCAGACACAGCCTTATTTCATTGTGCTTATTTGCCACTCCCATCCACACATTCTTTCAGAATGAAATCAAGTTTATGAGAATAAAGTCTAAAACTGCAGAATGCCCAGTTATCTACATCCCTCTGAACCTCATGTAAGACACCTTTCTATCACAAAAAAGTCAACAGCAAACATTAACTTGTGGTGCCACTGCATTAAATTTGAAATCTTTGTCTTTTCTGTACACCAGCTATTTTAAGAAATTCCAGTACTGTGGCTATGCACCCCATGTTCGCAGCTGCAAGCCCAACACTGATGGGCTCTCCTCTCTGGAGAATCTCCTGGCCAGCATCATTCAGAGGGTGTTTGTCTGGGTCGTGTCCGTGGTCACCTGCTTTGGAAACATTTTTGTCATCTGCATGCGACCTTATATCAGGTCTGAGAACAAGCTGCACGCCATGTCAATCATTTCTCTCTGCTGTGAGTATTCCTAAGAGGAACTCTAGCTTTGAAATATTCAAAAGCGTAGGTATTATATTTGCAAGTATAATTTGTTGGGGAAACATGCTTATAATCCAAAGCACTTGTTTGTTAAAGCAAATTTCCCATAAGAAATAATGGAACTCAAGGACTGGGGAGATAGTCTGATGGTCTAAGTGCCTACCTGGCAAACACAACATCCCAGGTTTGATTCCCCAGTACCACATGCCATGCTGGCTCCATGCCATGCTGGCCACCTAAACCAGGCATGGTGGTGCACTCCTGCAATCCCAGCACTGGGGGCACTGAGACAGCAGGATCACTGTGAGTCAGAGCTACACAGTGACACCCTATACCAAATAAATAAATAAATAATAAATAAATATTTTTCAAAAAATCAGTTTAAAAAAGAAATAATGAAACTCAGATGATTCAAACAGCCTAAAATCTTTATATAAAATTATTACAATGCTATAATATAATGTAAAATACTAAGAAATTTGACAAGTTAACTTGTGCTCCCCTTTGAATACCTTCATGGCTGGTGCAAGAGAGACAAAACAGAGGAAGGTCATTGCATAACACAACTTTTGCTGTCATTGCACAGTGGAGTGCTTCTCCTCTGCTGCTGGCTCAGTGGAATCTTTTTCTTCTCATGCAACTTTAATAGTCAACCTGTTGAACAACACTTTGCTTCCTTCCGAGAGTCTCACAGAAATGTGGCGTCACATGGTTTGCAGCATATTCATTGCCCCACTACAGCCTTAATCAAGTGGTGCTTTTCCGGTTTTGTAGTCTCCCACATTTTGCCCATCTTCCTAACCTTGCTTGAAGTGAAGGAATCCTTTGCTACTCCTCCTCATTTGCAGACAAGATCTCCTGCACAACCTGCTGCTGTTGGAGAGAGAGAGAGAGAGAGAGAGAGAGAGAGAGAGAGAGAGAGAGAGAGAAACAGAGACAGACAGAGAGACTGACAGAGACAGAGACAAAGAGAGGAACCATTAGCTTAGTTGCAGTTGTGCGATGCTCATTATTACATACAACTTGCATTAACAGACATCATTTGTTTATCAAAATAAAATTTATTAGAAATATTTGATTATCTTCTGGGCACTCACAGGACTAGTTATTCTCAATCAAAGGTTATACTGTATGTTGTCTACACATTTTCTACAAGAAAAAGAAATAAATAGAATTACTTAATGACAGGAAAGAAATTTAATTAACCAGGAATAGTGGCATATATACCTGCCTGGGAGACTAGGGTAGAAAGATTTCAAGTCTGAGGCCAACCTGGCCTCAACAATGAAATTTTGTTTCAAAAAAATACAGTAAACACGGGGCTGGGGATTTGGCTCAGCGGTAGAATGCTTGCCTAGCAAGCTGGAAGCCCTGAGTTCGGTCCTTGGCACCAAAAACAAAACATAAATCTCTCCTGAAAAACAGTTCAACCAAAAAAATATAGTAATCAAAAAAATACAGTAAACAAAACAAAAAAGAGTGAATGAACAGGGCTTCCTCATTAGGTTAGGGTCTGCTTTCATTGCTGTTTTTTTTTTTTTTTA
>PVKA01017895.1:0-17510 GCA_004027165.1 Ctenomys sociabilis | reverse complement strand
TGGACAGAGAGTATGAACTGTCAGCTCATGGGCTCTGTGGCCGTTCTGTCCACAGAGGTTTCCGTCCTACTTTTGACATTTCTGACTTTGGAAAAATACATCTGCATTGTGTATCCTTTTAGGTGTTTGAGACCTCAAAAATGCAGAACCGTCACAGTTCTGATTCTCATTTGGGTTGCTGGCTTCGTGGTGGCATTCACGCCACTCAGCAATAAGGACGTTTTCAAAAACTACTATGGCACCAATGGAATGTGTTTCCCTCTTCATTCAGAAGGTACAGAAAGTACTGGGGCCCAGATTTTCTCCGTGGCCATTTTTCTTGGTAAGAAATTGTGCATGCCCAGCCCTTTCATTCAAAGGTAGAGATAACTCATAATATCAAACTCACATCTTTTAAAGTTTACAAACTTATTGAAGGCTTTTGCCCATTTTTCCCCATGGAAAGTGAGCTGAATCCTGCCAGAATCTCCAGTGGGCATATCCGCCCGATTGCTGCTTCATCTTGTCAACTCCAACCTGGTAGACTCAGTAAAACACTGATCAATTGTATTTCATGTGTTAACCCTAAAAATGAAAAGTAAAATATGCTCTGGCTCCCTCATAAAATATGGACATAATTCGGCAAATGCTAGGAAGCAAGTTCTTGTCACCTTTTGGGATGCATGTGTGTGGCCACGCGTGTCGTTCACTCAGTACACATACAGCTGCTCTAAATCAGCAATGCAAGCAGCTCTCACCATACAGTACAGAGTAAGTAAATTGTTTTTTAAACTTCACTGATATTAGAAAGCATAAAGCCCAGAATATTTCATACCTTATTATAATTTTAATATTCAAAGTTAAAATCTCATTCACTTTTATTATTTCAATAATGCTTCACCTGTAAAGAACTGACGATACACTAGGCATGCAGCTCAGTCACTGAGTTCACTTGATTCACGCTCCAGAGACCCCAGGCTCCATCTTCAATATCACCCAAAAACAAAACCATTTTTGTACAATTTAAGAATCTTTATGAAAAACATCCACTATGGCCTTTGTATCTTTAATAATAAGACCTAAGGGGATGTTCTATTTATTTTCTTGTTTAGAAAGAATGTTTGTAGACATTATTCATGTCCCCTCTGTCCTCCACAGGGGTGAACTTGGCTGCGTTTGTCATCATTGTGTTTTCCTACGGGAGCATGTTTTACAGTGTTCATCAAAGCGCTGGGACAGCAACTGAAGTACGGAATCAAGTTAAAAAGGAGATGATCCTTGCCAAGCGGTTTTTCTTTATTGTATTTACTGATGCATTATGCTGGATACCTATTTTTGTGCTCAAGTTTCTTTCACTGATTCAGGTAGAAATACCAGGTACAGCTTTTGTTTCTTCCTATAAAGAAATACTTCACTTGCAGAGAATCTTTTAAGAAAAATAATTGAGACTCTTAGCATTAACTGGTTTCAAAACTTTCAAGTCCAAGTTACATGGAATTTAGGGTTGCTCATAAATAAGCGTTTGTAGTGCCGGCCCTGCCCCCAGAACATGCTGAGCTGGAAATTGAGACTGAGTGCAGGGGCATGCGCTTATAATCTCAGCTCTTGGGAGACTGTAATAGACAGATCACTATGAGTCTTGTCTAGTAGTGAGACCCTGCACACCCTGTAGGGTGAGACCCTTCCCAAAACTAAAAAAAAAAAAGTTTACTGACAGAAAGTTGTTTGGTTCTTTATGCTAGTGATAAATAATACAATTACTACTGGAAAGAAGGAAAATAACCAAAACAAAGGGTTTGTAGTGCTGCCAGAGTGGAAGCTGGGGCAAAATTTTGTCAACAAAATATCAGAATGTAAGACGCTTTCCTTTTGGAAAATACGCAATTTAGAGAACGTTACACCAGAGTATGAGAGATAATAGAAGAAAACACTCTTAATATTTTTTTAAATGTGTATTACATGCAGTAGGTTGGATAGTGCATTGCCACACACCTGTAATCCCAGCAGTCAGGAGGTGAGGCAGGAGTGCTGGGAGGCACACACATAGAATGAAGTGGCAGCTAGGGCCTGGAGGAACTGGGACATTTGTGCATTTTTGCTGTGAACACAAATGCTGTGGTTGCTGTGAGAAAGAGAATGGTACTGATTCCACCAAAACTTAAACAGAATACAGCCAACAATACTATTCCTGAATGAACAACCAAAGGACTGGAAAGCAGTGATGCTAGTAGACATTTGTACACAATGTGTGATGCAGCATTACCAACCATAGTTAAATATGGAATCAGTACAATGTCCATGAACAGAAGAATGAATAAACCAAAGATGACCTACGCAATGCAGTGATAGGTATCCATCCTTATGAAAGCAAAATGTTCTGACACATGCTACACACAGATGAGTCCTGAGGACACACTGTTAAATAAGTCAGACATGAAAGGGCAAAGCTCTTACAACTCCTTTTTGATGCAGCTCCTGGACCAGTGAAATTGGTAGACTACGTAGTGACGGTTGGTAGGAGCTGGGGTAGGGGACAGCAGACAAGCGCTACTTACAAGGTATAACTTCACTTTGGGAGCATGGACTGATGACAGCTGTGTAACACTGTGAGAGTATTTAATGCTACTAAGTGGCACAGTGAAAATGGGGAACTGGGTATGAAGCTAAGTGGTAGAGCACTTGCTTAACACGTACACGTAGAAAGTTCCAGCTCAGCCAGGCGGGGTGGCACATGCCTGTAATCCCAGCACTCAGGAGGCTGAGGCAGGAGGATTATTGTGAGTTTGAGACCAGCCTGAGCTACAAAGTGAGCTTAAGGCCAGCCTGAACTGCATAGTGAGACCCTGTCTCAAAAAGACAAAAAAAAAAAAAAAAAAAAAAAAAGAAAGAAAGTTCCAGCTCTGCACCCTGTACAAAGAAAAGAATAGATGGGAATGGTGAATTTTATGTTATGCATTCTTAACACAATAAAATATCAGGAAATTTGCTGTTAAAATGTATATCATATTATCATATATTAAACATACATATATGAAATTGGCATCATGTACATGTATTGATTGTTCTTGTTATTTTTATTATCTTGTGGTGCTGAGGATGGAACATGCATACAAAGCAAGGATGCTACCTCTGAGCTATATTCCCAGCCCTAATGATTCCTAATTAAGTTTATCCAAAGAAGTTTTCAGTGAAATAAATACCATCCCAGAGTCTGAACATCCATACTTACTCTTAAAATTAAATAAATACCAGTAGAAAAGTTGACTGGCAATGAGCCTGCATATTCTGGGAAGCATTGTATATACCATTTACTAGTTAACACACTTAGAAAAGGTATAACTTAGACATTCAATAATACGATTTTCTTAAACTGAAATTATAACCCTATGCTATTCTTTGGGGAAAAACATTTCTTTTTTTAATTTTTAAAATACTTTTATTTATTTATTTGGTAGAGGGTATCGCTGTGCAGCTTGGACTCATATTGATCCTCCTATCTCAGCCTCCCCAGCACTGGGACTACAGGCTTGTACCAGCATGCCTAATTAAATAGTAGTTATTCATTGTACAAGATACAGACATGATATCTTGTCCACAAACACTATGAGAACAAATCTTTGTATTTATTGAATTAAGAGAATGTAGCTGTATATCTATCCTATTTTGACTATATAAATACAAAATGGTCTTTCATTTGTGTCACCTTTTTTTATTTAGTTTTGTCAGAGAAGGGTATTCCATTGTCACTTAAATATTGTAGGTGCATGAATTCAGCAAAATAATCCAATATAGTACAGTGGTTCATGATAGTAGTGGGTTTTTCCACAAGACTGGCAATGTCAGAGGTGTGGACTTTAGCCTTTTACAGCTCAGCATATTTATATGGCTTTACATTTTATACCTCATTTTTAAACTTTTCTGCTGGATGCTTAAGACTAAGATAGAGCAAGACCTATATAACCAGAAGTGTAACTTTTGTATCTGACAAGGTCAGTCAAATCCCCTCAGGACTTACCCTGAAACTCTGTACTACAGTTTATAGATCCTTTCTCAATGTCAGTCATGTAGAGTCACAGCCATTGCTTGACCAATTTTCTCTCTGTGAAGGCCTGGGAGAATGTTTTGTCTCCATGTGACTCTCCTTAGGCATTCTCTACACGATCGATAACTTTCCTCTGTGGCCCCTAATCTCCTTGATCAAAAAGTTTAGGACACAAGTGAGTTATAGGATGTTACAGTATAAGCATGCCAAATTTTGGTAGCCAGCACAACACTCCCAAGGTTATAGTCTGGGGCCAGCATAGCATGTGTTACTGGGGATCAAACTGAGGTCCTTGCACTTGACATGCAGGTTCTCAGGCCACCAAGCTGTCTCCCCAGCCACAACATTTCTACTAAATGGAATACTTATTAGGATTAGTCAGGAGACGCTACTTTAGCTGAGAACCATCTTATTTTATTACGTACACTCCCCTCAAACCTGGGCTCTCTGTAAAGACATCCTGGAAAAATGTACTAATTATATGACATCGAAGGAAAAAAATTAAGACTCAACAGTGGGCCAGGGATAGAAGACACAGGAAAGTGTTTCTATCCTCATAAACATCTATACACACACCAACAAGATCATTTTTCTCTTCCAGGTACCATAACCTCTTGGGTAGTGATTTTTATTCTGCCTATCAACAGTGCATTGAACCCAATTCTTTATACTCTGACCACAAGACCATTCAAAGAAACAATCCATCAGTTCTGGAACAACTACAGACAAAGAAGGTCTATTGACAGCAAAGGAAGTCAGAAGACTTTACCTCCATCATTCATATGGGTGGAGATGTGGCCACCGCAAGAGATGACACCAGAGTTCATGAAGCCGGCTGCTTTCACTGATCCCTGTGAAATGTCACTAATTTCTCAAACAACTCGACTCAATTCCTATTCATAGCTGACTCAAAAGCCCATTTCTTTATAGAGAACACTGTGGGTTACTCCAAGTGGGATTTCTGGACATAAAATAATTCCAAAAATTAATGGCTTATGGCTAAGACAAATTAGCTTACAGAGACATAAAGAAAAATGGTTAAAGCTTATAAAAAGGAAAATAATTATAATTTATATATATATATATGGTGTATATATGAGTGTACATTGCATAGGAAATGAAAAGAAATCCATTACAGACCAATTAATTCATTCCTCTGTCTTTCACTTATGGAGCACCCACCATGCACACTGCAACATAGTAGATCACTGAAACTATGTGGTATAAAACCTTCTACCTGTAAATTGTACTTAACTATAAAAGATAACACAGAGTTTGTCATGGGTGCCTACCCTAAAGGCAAGACCCATGTGGCATGCACATCAGAGAAAATGTGCTTGCAAAATACAAATATTCTGTTTTAAGAATTCCTATCTCTTCAAGTCTCCACACACTTGAAAGTCAATACAACATGTTTATTCTTATGAAGAAATGACACTTTTCTACAGGTCTGAGGAGCACCTTTCTTGTCACTTCCTGGCCAGTTCTGTCTATGCTTTGCATCATGTGGCAGAATCAGGAGAACAAAGGTGCTGCAAAGGAGCAAAGCAAAAACATCAGCATGAAGATGAGCACTTAGATCAATGGAAGAGAGCCAAGCCCCAGAATAAACTGTCCATCTCTGTTGGGCATCAAGATCACCAGAGGAATAAAGAATGGTGCTTTTGACAAATGATGCTAGGACATGAGAATGTTCACAAACAAAAGAAAAAATTGGGCCCGAACTTCACTTCATCTACAAAACTCAACTTAAACCAGCAATTTAAATATAAGAATCAAAATACAAAATTCTTAAAAGAAAACGTAATGGCAAATTTCAAAACTTTGGATTTCCACTGCTAAGAACCCAAAGGACTGAAGCTAGGATTTAGACATAGATATGACAACAAAAGCATAAGCAAAATAAGAAATTAAGTAAACAGGATTTCTACTAAATTAACATTGTACATCAAAGAAAGGAAAAGGACAGCCTACAAGGATGTAAGAAATAACACAAATCATATCTCTGAAAAAGGCTTAACATCCAGAGTATGCAAAGAACTCCTACAACTGAACAACAAAAAGTTTTCAATAGACAAAGGTCTTGCATAAACATTTATTGAAAGAAGTTAAACAAATAGACAATAATCACATAAAAATGTGCCCCACATAATCAGTCATTCTTGAAATTAAATTAAAACCACTATGTGAAATCACTATGTGAAATCACTTCTCAATTGGTCAAGGGAGTATTATGAACAAATAAATGCTAGAGAGGACGTGCAGATATTAAAGGCCTTGTACAGTGCTAGAGGGGATGTAAAATGGTATAGCCACATAGAGACACTTGACAGTTCTTTAAATTTTTAAAAATATAACTACAATATGACCTAGTGTATTATGTCACTTTCTGGTCATAAAGATATCTGACACCCAGAAATTAGAGGAGAGGTCTTTTGGGATCACAGTTCCAGATGGCTTGGCCCACAGTCAGCTGGCTCCAGAATCAGCAGGAGGAAAGGCAGCCTGGGAGAAGAAGCTGCTCAACCCATGGCAGCTGGACAGGAGAGATGCGGGAGCCCAGGCTGAGCACCCGGCCTGCTAGTTCGGGACCCCTGACCTGGCTTACTGCCTCCTTATAGATTAAGCAATAAGCTTGCTGATTAGGGTAGGGGCCCTGTGACCCAGTCAAGATCCAAAGGCTCCACCTCTGAGCAGGAGACTCTGGGAAATATTCTGACCTACACCACAACACCCAGCGACTCACCACTAGGAACCCAAAGGACTGAAACAAGGATTTAGACATCCTTTTAGGCAAGTGGTTATTGCATCATTATTCATAATAAAAGAGAAGAACCCCGATGAATAAACAAAACACTACATATATATATATATATATATATATATATATATATATATATATATATATATATATATATATATATATATATATATATATATATATATATATATATATGTGTGTGTGTGTGTATGAAATTAAGTTCTGAAAAATACAATAACTTGAAAATGTGATACAAGCTAAACATAAAAGAAAAAATACTGTAGAATTCCACATATGTGACATATCTAAACTAAACAGATTCATAAGGCTAGAAAGATTAAAGATTGTTAGGGGAAACGGTGACTGAAAAGATAAATGATTCTATCAGGTGATAATTATAGGTTTTTAGAGTTGTCAAAAAAGTAATCTTAGGAGTGAAAAACTGAATGTTGTACATTAGTTTTGGACAACTCATTACTCGGTTTTCCATAGAAACACAGATCCGATACATATATTGAGGAAGGTGAGGAATGAGCTTACATGATTATGGCAGATGAAAATTCTAAACCTGCGAAGGCTGGCAGGTTGCTGTAGTACCAAGAAGAGTCCTGTGCACTTCAGAGGCTCATAGACAGAACTGTTTCTTGCCAAGAGGAGGGCAGCCCTTAAGGAAAACTTACAGGAGGGCTTAGCATGTGGTTAAGCACACATACCAGAGGAGAGGCTGTGGAGAGCTCAGAACTCGCAACTTTCAGAGTAAGTGAATGGCAGACACTGCATTAGAAATACTAGTACTTGGAGGAAAAGCTGCACAAATGCAAAAATAAACCAATATCCTAAAATAATATGAAAGCAAACAAACAAACTGCAATTGAATTAAACACCTACATATTTAAAAAGCATTTTAAACTTTTGGAAAGACAGGGGATGTAACTTTATGACATTTCCTATGCAAAACCCAGGAAGAACAAACTATTATGAGACAGATAAAAATATATTAAAAATAAAAATCTTGGGGCTAGGGAATGATTCAGTAGAATAAGTGCTTGCCTGGCAAGCGCAAGTCCCTGAGTTCAATCCCCAGTACCACAATAAAATAAAATAAAAATCTTAGTGCTCAGGGCAGAGCATTTGGTAGAGCTCCTGACTTCAGTCTCCAGCCCCCCAGCACAGCCAAAACACAACACACAAACTACTGCCAAAATGCATACATAGTACATCTGAAGAAAATACATTTATTGAATCTGCATGGTAAAAATGGGTGGGTGTTCTTTGAATCATTTGATTTTCCTGTATGCTTGAAATATGTCAATAAAAATGTTTTTAGTAAGTTGAGTGTATGTGTTTTAATTTCGGGGACTTTTGATGAAAGATATTCCTGTGTGATCCAACCTGAACTCCGCCTCACTGTCTGGCTGCCTCAGCCTACCCTGTGCTGGGACAACAGGCAGGAGCCTGGAGGTTTAGCTAAAAAGCTGCACTTTTCAGGAAATATATAAGAAAGCTATTTTCATAATAGCTGAAGTAAGCATCTCTTTGGTATAAAAATCACACCAACAAAGCAATCTCTAACTTAAAAAATTTAAGAAATATGGTATGCTGAACAACTTTTCCTTTACCCATCCATTTGCTCCTTATCTACACAGAAGTAAAGACTTCCAGAAGCTACAAATGGTAGATCCTTAGATGACTTATTGTTGACATGTGACACAGCAATCAACAACCACATAAGATAAAAGAATTGTAAAATAAAAGGTCATCACTAAGTGATACATTCATTGGAAATCAAGTATTATGTAAACAACTTGCAAATCTGCAAAAGTAATAGCAAACACCATACATCTGACACAGCATTTTTTTGTATATCTTGATATGATTTTATTCATATTTCTTGTGTAAAAGGTACATTTTCCTTGGAAATGTGGTGCTATAATTTTAACTAAATTCAGAAATTTTAGTTTTTTTTAATAATTTTATTGCAAAGCAAATAGAAATGAGACAGTTTCAAAACCAATTAGTTGGCCAGGGAGATGGCTCAGTGGAATAAGTGCTTCCCTGGCAAGCACAAGGGCCTGAGTTCAATCCCTGGTTCCGCAAAAAAAAAAAAAAAATCAAAACTAATTATTAAGACAGTTTCAATAATTAATACAATGCATATTGTTGTCTTAGGGGTTATTCATAGTACAAGATGCAGATATGAAATCCTATCCACAAACACTATTAGAACAAATCTTTCTATTTGTTGAATTAAGAGAAAGTAGCTATATATCTATCCTAACTGTCTTGAATATACAGATACAGAATGGTCCCTCATTTGTATCCCCTTTTTGTTTAGTTTTGTCAGAGATAGGTATTCCATTGCCATTTAAATATTGTAGGTGCATGAATTCAGCAAAATATTGCAATATAGTCCAGTAATCCCTAATAGTAGTGTGTTATCTGTTGGACTGGCAATGTCAGAACATGTTGACTTGAGCCTTTTATAGCTCAGCATATTAATAAGGCTTTACTTTTTATACCTCATTTTTATACTTTTCTACTGGGTCGTTAAGACTAAGATAAAACAAGACCTGTGTAACAAGAAATGTAAGTTTTGTATCTGACAAGGTCAGTCAAATTCCCTCAGGATTTATCCTGAAACCCTGTACTGCAGTTTATGGATCCTTTTGACAAACCATTTTAAAGATAGCATATATAAAATATCAAAACATGAAATATTATCTATGAAACCAGTTAACATTACATATTGCTTTTATTTATTAAATGGGTCTAAATATGGTCCCCTTCCTATGGCTCAGGTGGCCAGGATCCCGCCTTCTACTGAGACCCTAAGCCCCAGCCGCTGATGCATCATTTCTTTGAGGGCCCAGGATGCTGGCCAGGGAAGGGGCAGGGAGATGGACCCCTTGTCCCTGCCACCTGCTGCACATTGCAGTGGGTGGGACCTCACTTGGCGCTCTCTGCACTGTTCTACTACCTTCTCTCCTGTTGCTGGTTTTCTGTGGGACCTTCTGACCCGGAAGTTCACCAGGATCCTTTCTTCCTCTTTGGTCACTCTGTGCCCTGCTCTGTGTTCTGAGATTGGGGGTTGGGGCCACATGTTCTGGCCCAGTCCCTGTGCTGGCTGTTCTTGGAAGGATGTCAGTTACACCTGAGACCATTTTGATGTCCTCAGACCCTGACAAGTCCCTATTCCCAAATTCTCCACTGCCCCCTCTTCCCTGGCATTTTGAGCAGAACTCCCCATCCTCAGCTCAGAGTTAAGGATCAAAAAAAGAAGCAACATATTTAGGATCTGGGGAGATAGCTCAGTAGAGTAAGTGCTTGCCTGGGAAGTACAAGGTCCTGAGTTTGATCCCTGGTACCACCAAAAAAAAAACAAAAGTTAAAGATCCATGATGCAGAGCCAACACCCACTTGGCCGAGGGCGCATCCCAGGCTGGAGGGCCCTGCTGCTGGGAGTGCTAGTGGGAGTCATTCCTCATGGTCTCAGGGCCAGCAGTTTGGCTTCTGTAGCTGGAGTCGCCCTGAAGCCAGATGTGTTCTTGTGGGAGGGTCGTGGCCCTGTAATGATGTAACAGTGTGAGTAGTGATGGTTATCCTTGTCCAGCCCTTGTGAAGGGAATTTTTAAGAGGATCCAGAACATCTGACTTGGCTACCATCGTCTGAAAACCAAGGCAGATGCTGGGAGAGCAGCACCTCCCTGCACCGGGGTGCTCATGGGCAGAGGTGTGATGCTTGTGTCACTGGGGCTCTGCTCAACTGGGCTCATTTCATAGAGCACAGAAGACCGGGCTGGGCAGGGAGAGGAGAGGGAGGCAGTAGGACCCAGATTTCTTCCTGGAGAAAGTTTAAGGTCAGTTCCTTGGACCCAGCCCAAGCCCCCACTCATTTTCAGGGACCCCTGGTGCTTCCAGTTCAAGAGGAGTGCCACAGTTCAGCCAAAGTGATCCCGTCTTCATCCTGACCTATCCCAGGCACACCACCATGTCTCTTAGCCCGAGCCTGCACCCAAGCACTGCATGTCTCGTCCTCTCAACTGCCACGTGTCATCCCTGACTCCCCAAACTGTCACATGCTGCCTGAGTTACATCTACATGTTATTTCTTCCTCCAGTTTAGTCAGCTCCTGGAGGGCTGATAGCATCTCTGACAACTTGTGTTCTCTATGGCACCTAGCACAGTGCTGAGCACAACGTAGGTGCTCAATAAAGACTTGTTGTATGAAAAAAAATAGGTCTAAATATGTATTCTTCTAAGCAAATGTTCATTTTCTAAAATAAAGGACAAAATATTCATATTTTTAAGAGCTACCATCAAAATTGAGATCCCCATTTTTAAAAAGTTTCCCTTCAAGTCAATGAAGTTCTGACTTCATGTTTTAGGGAAACAGTCTTCAGGTTAAAAATGTAGGCAGAGGACTGGGGAGATTCCTCTATGGTTTAGCTTACAACCAAAGTCTTGAGTTATATATGAGTGTTGGCTGCTTGTGCATGTAAAGACTCAAGTGCCAGAAAAGCACATTAACTAAGAATCAGTGTGGGCCCAGATGCACATGCTTGTGGATGTGATTTTGGTCAGTGCTTTATATAATTACTGTGATTACCACTGTCAAAATGGTCCCAAAACCCCAGAAAAGAAGCTAAGAAGGGTAAAGAAAGCAATCACAATCAAAATGTAAAAGGAAACTGTGGAGAATATGAGAATGGTGTTTGTGTGCCTGTCTCACTAATATGTACCAATATGGTCAAAATCTACCATCTTAACCATCTTGCAGAGAAAAGATTTATATAAGGAAGCTAGTGTTGCTAAAAGTGTTGCTCAAATTACTACATCAGTGTTGATGAGGGTGAAAGACGGGGATAAACAAAAGGCAGATGAAATAGCCTGGGTTATGAATGCAGACCTTGTAGAGGACCCTCCATCGATGAGTCATAAGATCGATAATGGTGAATCCTTTCATGCAAGTAAGGGTTGGCTTCACAATTTTGAAGTACTAACAGGGGTTTCTAGAGTAACTAGGCATGGTGAAGCAGTCAGTGCTGATAAAAGGGCTGCTGAAAATTACTTACATACACCACTGCAAAATGGTGACACAGAAAAATGGCTTTTTTTCACAAAAAGTTTTTAGATATAATGAAATCAGCCTTTTGTGAAAGCCCAGCAGAAGGTACATTACTCAGGAAGGGAAGAGAATGTCTGGGTAACAATGGTACTTTGCATTGAGTGGATCAAGGAAACTTTCTGTCCTGTTGTTGAAAAACATCTAGAAGACAAAGACTTGCTGTTTAAGGATCTCCTCACAATGGACTTCCATGAGATTTGGAAGAACTGGCTGAAGAGTTTCCATGCCTCTCAGTTGAGTTCTTCCCACCTAGTTCAGCTTCTCTGCTGCAGCCT
Source organism: Ctenomys sociabilis (assembly GCA_004027165.1). Taxonomy (NCBI): domain Eukaryota; kingdom Metazoa; phylum Chordata; class Mammalia; order Rodentia; family Ctenomyidae; genus Ctenomys; species Ctenomys sociabilis. The sequence continues at coordinate 5,328 of PVKA01017895.1, read as the reverse complement.
ATCTGTTGCTTCCCATGCAGCTCCTGATGTTCTGGAGAGGAAGGATGGCAAGACGATGGGAAACATACAGAGACAAGCTGAGGTCAGGTGGAGCCCTCTCTTTTCAAATGGAAGGAAACTGCTCAGTCACCATGGGGCCAATTATTATACATTTGACAAAGTTAGAGCCGTGTGACACAGTCCTGCCTAGCAACAGCTAGTGGCCTTGGTTGCCTCAGGTCTGGTGATCTCTGGAGCAGCTTGCCTTGCTTCAGGTGTCTTTGTTCTCAGACCTGCCTTGCTCCCTTATCTCACCCACACATATGTGACCAATTTCCCACTCCCTATGCCTATGGACCAGCAGATTAAAGATAACTTTAAGAAGCTATACACAAAACACTCCTGATACGCTTTCAGATTATCTTAGATAGATTTAAATCTTAAAGTGTTCTAGAAGGAACATTATAACATCCTTTCTAGTGTGGAGTTAATAGAGAAGTTCTGGGCTGAACACTGAGATCAGCCCAGACAGCGTGGCCTAAAATTATACAGGAGAGAGAATATGAAGGCTGTGTGGAGGGGCCTGAGCCTTCAGTGGACTCTATGGTTGCTGATATCCTCATGACAGCAGAGTCCACAGCCTTGCAGAGAGGCCGTGGTGATGTTAGGGAACTGGTGGAGGAGCACTCAGAGAACTGTCTACACAGGAACTTCAGCAATTTCTGGCTGAGCAACGATAAAGGCACACCAGGAGCCTTCTGAACAGAGGGGGGCAGTATCAACAATCAGTGCAGTTTCAGTTCTTCTGAAGTAAAAGAAATCTTCAAACAAAAGAGCAGAGCAACCAACATTTGGAGAGTAAAACCACTTAGAACAAAGGCTATTCATTGCCTTCCCTCAGTGGCAACATCTTGTGACACTAGGGCAGTGTGGAAGAAAGACAGAAACAGACAGCCGTAGACCAGTTTTGACCAGGCTGAGATCTCTCTTGAGCCAGAAGCAGGACTCTCAAGGAGAGAAAGGGCACCAGAAGGCAGACTGCTCCACATGTTCTTACATAGGGGACTCTGCGTGCAGCTTCCTGCAAGCCAAGGATGCCAACTTGCATGGTGAGTATAGTAAGAAACTGAAGGTTTTTATAATTCAGTGGACTAAGCACTTGCCTAGGTACATGCAGGGGCCAGGGCTGATCCCTGGCACCCCTTCCGGGTGTGCTGAGCCTGCGATGAAGTCCAGGAGTGGTGGTGCACGCCTGTAATCCCAGCACTAGGGAGGCAGGAATCAGGAGGATCACTCCGAGTCCAAGCTGCACAGTGAGACCCTGCACAAAAAATAAATAAATAATAAAAATTAAAAAAAGAAATTGTAGTTTTTTGGAAAGCTAGACACATTTTGTACAGTTTTGGTGAATACACTAGAAAAATTACTGCTGTTTTTGCTGAACTGCGCACGTTATACAACTCTATTATTATGTAAAGGTTAGTTAAGGAGTGCCCTGGGACTTACGGGCATGTGCATTGTAAATAATTGGAGTTACAACTGGCCCTGGTGGACTCACTGAGTCCTTGGGCCACCAGAGCTCAGCCCAGCTTCCCATCTGCATGGGAGGTAGGTTCAGTGCCTCTCCCAGGCAGAAGCTCGTTTGTGTCTGTGTACGCTGAACGTGCCATGCACACTGGGTGCTACTCTGATTCGTGAATCCCATAGACCCAGACTGAACCCTCACACCCTGCAATCCTTGGGAGTATAGCAAAGAACTTTGGGGTCAGGTGACCTCCGCTTGGACTGCACTTCCACCCAGGGCAGCAGAAGAGCTGGTTCTGGAGGTGGCCCAAGAACCATGGCCCCTGGGCTGGTGAGATAGCTAAGCACCTGCTTTAGCAAGCACAAGGACCAGGATTTGATCCCCAAGCCTGCATGCTGGTGAACGAGTCCAGGGGCAGTGTCGCATGCCTGTAATCCCAGAGCTGGAGAGGCAGATTACAGGAGGATCACTAAGAGTCACCACTGCACAGTGAAACCCTTGTACCAAGGGGTCCTCTCTGGCACAGAACTCAGGGGAAGAAGGCCTGGCTGCCTGGTGGTGGGTGCGGTTGGCGGTGGGGGCTGAAGAGGCCTCAGCACGGGGTCCACTCTGAGGCCAGGATGGCTCAGGACCACACAGTCCCAGGAGAGTCCTTCTGCCCAAAGCCTGAAGCCTCACCTCTCCACCCGTAGCCCAGCCCCGTCATCTTCTGGGTCCCAGCTCTGAACCACTGGAACTCAGAAACTTCAGTTTCCAAACAGCCAATCAGACATCAGTGCAGATCAGCACTGTTCACTACAGCTCTGGCACAAACTACCAGTAGGCCATGAGGGTGCAGAGGCGCACCATCCCGCCCACTCCCTTGCTGCCATCGTGCACATGAAAACGTGGCTTCTTTTTTTTTTTAATTTAATTTTTTTTATTTTTGTTTTATTGAAGTACAAATATCAGTGAGATAGTTTTAACATACCTTGACAAGATGGATTTGATAAATTAATACATTGCAAACTGTTTTCATAATGTTTTGGTATCATAGAAGGTGCATATATGATATACTTACAGATATTATTATAGCAGATGTCTCTTATCAGTAAATAGAGTGTAGCTGTTTGCATATCTTATTTTTTATACCTGAATTACATCAAAGATTCAATAATTAATACTTTCCAGCTTGTTATTTTCCTAGTGGTTTTCCATAGTACTAGAAGCCGACATAATATCCTGTCCAACCACCATTAGTGCAAATCTTGCCTCTCATAGACTTATGTAGAAGCACAGTGTTATCTACCCCAACTGTACCGTCCATACACACACATCATGATTCATCCTTTCTATACCCCTTCCTTTGTCTACACCTGTCAAAGATGGGCACTCCATTGTCATTCAACTAACTTAGGTGCTTGAACTCGACAGTCCAGCATTCCACAACAATAGTGAGTTATCCAAAGAAGTTGTCAACCATAGCCATTTACAGCTCAACTTAATATTATGGCCTCGCAATGTATACTTCATTTATATACTTTCCTGCTGGATGGTTAAGACCCAGATAGAGCAAGACCTATGTACCAACACATGTACTTTATGTTTCTTATAAAGTCCGTGAAGTCCCCTCAGGGTTTACCTTGTATTCCTGTACCTTATTCTGTATATCCTTTGTCTGTGTCATCCATGTGGATGAGTCACGGCCAATGTTTGACCAGTTTGCTCTCCGTGAGAGCCTGAGAGAGTTTTCTCTACATGTGACTCTCCCCAGGCACACTATAGAACTTCAAGCTCTTTCCTCTGTGGCTCCATAATCTCCTTGTTCAGAAAATTTGGAGCTCACCTGAGTTTTATGATGTTGCAATACAGGTTCTCCTATGTCCTGAGTCTTCGCTGACCTTGAAAGGCTAGGGCCAAAGTGTTGGCTGGCCTTGTGGCTCTTCTATTTCTCTAACTTTGATCTGTGAACTTAGGTTGTTAACCATCCAGAAGTAAAGCTGATTAGTGCCCTGCAGCATATGCCATTCACTTTGCCTTATCTGACCCAATTGATTTTAGTTGTTGTTGTATGTTTCCTTTTGTATTTCTGCTTTTCGCTTCTTATACTAGGGAGACTATACAATATTTACACATGTGTGTCTGGTTTATTTCACTTCTGAGTATATGTTCAAGTGGCATCCACTTCAATATAAATTCTTCAAACTTATCATTCTTAACAGCTGAGTAATAACCAATTCAGAAATGGGCATCTGAAATGAATACACACTTCTCAGAGGATGAAAATAAAGAAGCAAATAAATATATGAAAAAATGCTCCACATCGCTAGTCATCTGTGAAATGCAAATGAAAACAACACTGAGATACCATCTAACTCCAGAAAGAATGGCTATCATAAGGAATTCAACCAACAACAAATGTTGGAGAAGTTGTGAGGAAAAGGGAACACTTCTCCATTGCCGGTGGAAATGTAGACTGGTACAACCATGTCAGAATGGAGACTCCTCAAAAGAGTAGGACTGGAAATCCCATTCAAGCTGGCTATCCCCCTACTTGGAATTTTCCCAAAGGAACTGAAAACATTGTATCATAGTGATATATGTGTACCTATGTTTATAGCAGCACAATGTGTGATAGCAAAATCTTGGAAACAACCAAGATGTCCATCACATGAGGAATGGTTGAAAAAGATGTGGTGTTTCTATATAATGGAGTATTGCTCAGCTGTTAAGAATAATAAGTTTGAAGCATTTATACTGAGGTGGATGCCACTTGAACATATACTCATAAGTGAAATAAACCGAAAACGTAGCTTCTTTCTGAGTGCTGGAGAAGCGGGAAGTGCAGGAGCGAGCTAGGCTGCGGTGCACGCTCTGATTCGGGGTCCCTTTCTGTTTGTGCTCATCTAATGAACCAGAAGCACCTGTCAGGAATGCTGCCAGGCAGTGGTGGCCCTCTGAGCTAAGGCAAACTTCTGCAGGGCCGGGAGACTCCCCACCCCTGGTGACGACCCTGTCTTTCCACACTCTTTGGCCAGGGCGGTGCCATCAGACAGGCTGCCCTGCCCCAGTGAGACACAAGATTTGGACAAGTGCGCGGGGGGGGGGGGGCACAGCTGGAGGCTGGGGGCTCCACTAAACTTTGCATAAAGATCTTCTCTTTACTCCAATTACTGGATCTTCTCCAATTACTGGAGTAAAAGAAACTTCCGTGTATGTGATTCCGTCTCTCAGAGGTAATTTTATAGAAATTATAAGCTTAAAATCTATATATCTTCTTTCTTTCTTTAACTTATAAAGAACAAAGTAAGAACTGCAAAGCTAAGCATTTCCGTGGTACCCTCTATGCACTGGAGGCAGCTCTGTCCCTTCCTTCCTTCCTCCCTCCCTCCCTTCCTCCTTTTCTTCCTTCCTTCCTCCCTCCCTCCCTTCCTCCTTTTCTTCCTTCTTTCCTTCCTTCCCTCCTTTCCTTCCTTTCTTCCTCCCTTCCTCCTTTTCTTCCTCCCTTCCTCCTTTTCTTCCTTCCTTCCTCCTTTTCTTTCTTCCTTCCTTCTTTTCTTTCTTCCTTCCTTCCTTTCTTTCTTCCTTCCTTCCTTCCCTCCTACCTCCCTCCCTCCCTCCCTCCCTCCCTCCCTCCCTTCCTTCCCTTCCCCCTCCCTCCCTCCCTCCCTCCCTCCCTCCCTCCCTCCCTCCCTTCCTTCCTTCCTTCCTTCCAGTCTGTGCTCACCTTCCGGTCGTACTCTTGCGCCTCTTTGTAGATGGGCAACACGGTGAGCTGTTTTGGGCCACTGCACTTTGGGGGTCTGGTTGCTGTCTTCTCTCCCCGGTGTTGCCTCCTTTAGGTT
>PVKA01017894.1:0-44892 GCA_004027165.1 Ctenomys sociabilis | reverse complement strand
GCTGAGAAATAAATGAAATAAGGAAGGATGGAATGAAGGTTTTAGAGTAAAGGTATCAGACTTTACAGAAAAGTAAATCAGGGCTGACGAGATAGCTCAGCGAACTAGAGCACCTTCTTAGGTAGAGCTCAGTGGCTGGGTTCAATCCCCCGTGTGCTGTGCTGGCCACATTCCCGGGTTACACTGAGATGGCACTGAGACTGGGCGTGGTAGCACAAGCCTGTAATCCCAGCGTTTGGGAGACCGAACACAAGCGAATTACTGCAAGTTTGATCTACATAGTGAGACCCTGTACCAAATACATATACATATGTATATGTATCAGAGTATGTTTTTGAGAAGGAAAAATTAGGTTTAGTATTTGAAGGAGAAGATGAAGACATCGTATCTGATAAGGTCAGAGCCAAAATAAAATAAACAGCAAGTTAGCACACCTGAGAAGAGTGGCATAAGATGAGCCAGCCTAAGGGAAAGGAGCGCACAGTGACTGCAGAAGGAGAGCACGGCGAGGCCTGAGGAGCCACTGTTCAAAAGCTCAGCTTGTGTTCTGGGTGTGGTAGAAAGCTGTTGGAAGGTTTGGGGCAGAGGAGCCCCAACATGATTTACATATTTTTCAATGTGTATATTTAGAACAGGGTCTCAGCACACAGGTCGGACTTGTAGTGATCCTCCTGTTTTCAGCCTCCCAAGCACAGGAATTACTGGTGCTTTAGTCTACTGAGCTACCTGCTAGGCCCCTAATTTATATTTTAAAAGTGCCCTTCTGACCTTGCTGTTAGAAATTAAATTCTGGGTAGAATCTAGGATAGGAGACCAGACAGGACAAAGTTGGCATGACAAGGCATAATGTTTGAATCTCAGACCCAGTAGTAGCAAAAGTAGAGTTAAGATATGTGACTAGGTAGCTAATCGTATATTTTGAAAAATCAAACACAATTTAGCAAAGGCTGAATGTCAATAAAGTTGGAACTATCTTTCCTTCCAGGCAACTAGAAGAGGAACACATGATTTCATAGATTCTCTAGACATAATTTATAAAAGCAAACCAAAAATAAAAGTAAGAAATAAGAGGTAGACAATCATAAGTCAACGTAACTTCTACCACGTCAACTGTAGAAGTGAGAACCAAGGCTATAAAACCATTTCAGAACAGAAGGGGAAGGAATAAGAAATTGCTCCCATTGTGCAGATCTTCAGACTTCAGTGGGTCTGTCTTTTCCCTCTAACACCTATAGACACTCACCAGGTTTCCCAAAGCTGTCTCAATTTGGAGATGGTGCGGTGCATTTCCAGAGCTTTGGCTGCGATGGTGCCATGCCCTGATCCCTCTTCCTTGCTGTTTCCATCTTCCTGGCTGAACCATTGCTGGATTCTCCAGCTGTCCAGCTCCCAGATTGCCCATCATAGTAGTATATGGTGCTGTCGATTTTGGTAGCATAAGTCTACCACTGAAAAGCCCTTGCAAATTATGCATATATTTCCTATGGGTTCTATTCTTCTAGAGAACAGTAACTCATCAACTTGCTTTATTTTTACATTTTTTAATGAACCTTTTGTGCATATCTGAGATCTAATACATGACAGTACTAAATATATTACATATATAGTAAAGCAGTTGGTTATGGAAGCATATTGATATATCTACCCTTCCACAGTTTCTTATTAAAGACAATTACCCAGCCCCATTGTGGATCTCAGAGCTGTTCAGCACTTTATTTATAAACAAAAGAAACTTTTTTTATGAGCAGAATATATTTACTGAGGGAAAGAAAGCTCTTGTACGAGAGAGGGACAGGAGGGGGACCTGAGCGGGTTGTCTTTGGGAAGCTGTCTCTTCCAAGGATTTTTATAGAGGAAAACTATATGATGAGGTGGGTCTAAGGTGGCAGAGAAGTCATGGGAGCATGCTTAGGTGGGCATGCGGTGGGACAAAGAAGTTTCTACCCATTGAAGATAGTTTTGTTTTGCCAAAATATCAATAGAAGTCAATCAATCAATCAATCAGTGAAACAATTTATCAAGCAGAACTTCATAGGCCAAAATGACAGAACTGTTTTTAGAAAATTTGTACATTATATAAATATATATTGCAATTGCCATTTAAATTATGTTTACTTTCTTTTTTGGGGGGGATTGAACTTAGGACCCTGCACTTGCCAGGCAGGTGCTTATTCTACTGAGCTATCTCCCCGGCCCTTAGTTATGTTTTTGATAAGCATTTAAAAATTTAGGCATATTCTTTGCTTTGTGAACAATAATTTCATAAGTATGTTAGTCTACATTGCACTGGAAAGAAAGAAGAGGGGAACACAGGGAAGAAAGCAAGCAAGCAGAAAAGCAATGCATACTGCACATTGCACTGATAAACTTTCTGAATTTGATAGCAAAACCCAAGAGGTGAAGAACAAGAATTCTGTTCATTATAGAGAAGTTTGTGCTAGATAAGATTATGTAAATGAATTTAATTGGAAAGCATACTGTCAAAATTTTACGAGTGTTTACATCAATCATATTTGACTTTATGAATCCCTACAGTAAGTGTTCTACATTTTGAAGTAAATACTGTCATAATTTGTTTGCATATATGATCTTGCTTGATCCTTATAAAAAGCCTGTGAGGGAGAAATATTTATGCCCATTTTACATTTATAGTGCAGCCCAGTACACAGGTTGTTTGTATTCTTAGCCATAAATGGCCAATAACACAGAACCTGTGTCTCTCTGGTACTAAGTACCTAGTGTGTAATTTTCATGCAGAAATATTTTAAATGAAACTTTTAATTGTATATTTAGATAACTTCCCTATCAAAGCTTATGAGAACATTTAGCTTTAGAAGATTAAGCATATAAATTCAGTACAATCAGAATTTTGAAGTTTTAGAAAATATATAATTTGCAAATTTAAGAGGACTAAAAACTAACATTGAAAATAAATGATTTAGGACACATATTTATTTTCAAAATGAAAACAGGCATATGGATGAAAGGCAAAATTATTTTGTTGTATTATGGGGTAGAACTAGAATTATTAAGTAGATAGCGTACTGCATCAACAAAATGTATGCTTAAAAATTATAGACAGACGAGGCAACATTACAGTGGAGTATACTTAAGGCTAAATGTAAATTATTTAGGATTTACTTACTGTGTATAAAAATACACAAAAAATTTAAAGATTTTTAAATGATTTTACTTACCTGGAAATATAGATGTATTAAATTCAGGTCTATTCACAGAACCATAGTAATTGAAAACAGGTTTCAAAATTATAAACATTGCATGCTTCCCCTTTAATAGAAATATAACCAGAACAGAATATTTAATAAAACAAAATGCATATGATTAATCTTATGCTCAGAAAATAACTCTTCATTTTAGTAGTCAAAAAATGTAAATTGTAATAAGATGTTTTTAATTTCAAATAATATCTTATATCCATTAGTTTATTAAATGTACTCTAAGTTCTGGAATGATATAAGATATAGTTGATAAGAGAAATTTATCGTGAATATTGAAGTAGAGACATGCATGAAAGGAAATTTCTTAGACTATCTATGCCAAGAATCTTAAAAACATCTATTCTTTTGTCTAATAATTTTGTCTAAATTCATTTTAGAAAGCAGTCAAATATGTATCCATATTTATAATTATTGTTGCATTATTTATAAAGACCAAATTAAATAACGAATGTACAAATAGGAGACTGTCTAATGAATATGTTGACATGATAGTGTATTAGTAACTATTATTTTTAAATTATTTACTGCAGTCATTTGTGCAATGTTCATTGTACATCAAGAATAGCCATACATTTTTATGTATGTTAACTTATTTAAATCTTAAGTATTTTCTATGATTCATTGTCTTAAAATTCACTCTGTAACAATATCAAGCTTAAATATCTACTTAGGTTCTCAAACTGGGGCTGGATAGAAAAATCTATTTTGATTTCTCTCCAGCTATTTACAGAGAAGATAAAGAACAGACCACATTGCAGAGATATGAATCTATTTTGCCTGAAAGTGCACCTATGCCTCAGGTCTTCAATAAGATAAAGAAAATAATAGAAAAATATAGTTAATCTTGATTTGTTACAGGGATCACAGAATCGCTAATTTTTTTTTTTTTTGTTAAATATAGCATCACTTGGATGAATTGCAATGAAGACATCAAGGACTGTCAAAAGCGTCAATGAGACACCTTGCTTTGCTGCTAATAAATCCTCTCCACAGGCAGCAGGTTGACTATGGGCTACATATAAAAGATGTTCTCAGTTGGGACTTCTGGCAACAATTAATTGGCAGAGAAATTACTTGGGGGCAGATTATGGTGTGTAGAGAGAAATACAATACTTGGAATCCCTTTTAATAGACAATAAAACTCAACACATTGCAGAGAAACTTATCATGCTACCCTCTGGGAGTCAGCAAAGTTGGGGGGAAAAACAAACTAACTACAAGTCAGTGTTACTTCTTAAGATACTTTGCAGAAACCACAGAAAATAAGCTCTTTAGAGCCAAGCAGATCAGACTTGCATGTATAAACACTGTATAGTCTCCCTAGGGTCAGAGCCTGAAAGAGTAAACAAAATCAGAGAGGTACTGGAAAGGGAAAGAAACTTCTCAAAGGGAACGAAGAACTGGATGAGTGAAAGGAGAAAAGAAAGAAAGAAGGGAATATATATATATAAAATGCAAGATAGCTGGAATAATTGTACTGCTGATTTCTACTGCTCTATTGAAAGTAACAGTTAATGATTATAAATTTATTCTTTTTAACTTTTTGATCAATTCTCCATGCTTACATCTGGTAATTTGAACAATTAATTTGTGGAAAACGATGTACAGTATTAACAACCATTGCTGAATTCCTATGACTTGCAGTGAAGTTCTGTATTGTTTCTAAGGATTTTTTGGTTTGTTCTTACTGGTTTGATTGTCTTTAAAAGATATATAACTAAGCCAACAGCTAAATACTGACACCTACCCCATGCAACAATGGCTCCCATGTGCTTATACAGCAGCAGCGCACACTACAGTACCCCTTGAGTACTGCTTATTCTGTGACTCTAGGCCACTCCTCAGCTTGCTAATTTACTCTGTGTTGACAGCCTTCCAGATTTCAGTCTCGGGCACAAGGTGTTACAGGAGCTTGGATCCTCACGGAGCAGGTGGAAGCGAACAAGGCATTGCCTGTGGTGGATCACTGGGGTGGAAGCATTCTTTCTTGTTTAAGATAAACTCACAGAAAATGTATAACAATCATCTGAAGCTTAGGAAAGCCCAGGAAAATAAGTGAAGAAAATAACTTTAGCAAAGAAAGTTTATTTCAATGATTGCAAGGACAACATCAGTTAATGATTCATAGGAACATTCTTCGCTTTCTACGCTAAGTGGAACTTAATAGCTTTGTGTAGATAGCTGCTTTAATCCTCAAAATTACTCTATCAGGTCATAGTTATTTCTGTTATAAACGGATAAATTAAAGCACAGAAAACAGAAATAATTGGCAGAAACTGAAAGCAACACATACAAACCTTTGTGTGGGAACCAAGGGCTGACCCTCGTTTAATCAAAGGTTAGATTACTCTCACCATTCCCTCAAGCCTCAACCTATGCTGCTCTCAGGCAGACTTCTTGGAAACATTTTCTGCACACTCAGCTTTCAATTTGGCTTTTCCTCCCACAACTCTATGTTGTGGACATGAGCCGACTCTACGAAGCACAGTGGAGACTTTCATGAGTCCATTAATGGCTCCTTCTCTGCAGCAGCATCGAAAGGGTGAATCATGCTGTCATTCCTGAGAGTTCATTTTCACTGACATCCTAGAGTGAGGTCCTACAGCACGGGGTAATTCTAAGTACCGCTTCCTCAGTCTTGGTCCCTTCTTCTTCATTTTCATATTAGTTGATGCTACTTCTCCTTATCTGGTGTTGCACAAGTTTTATTCTATTCAACTATTCTCCTGGTGTGATGGTATCTACCAGGTCCTAGAAAACCAATGTGTGATCATTATACCAGGAAAAACAATGCTTACTCTTTGTTTCATGTACTGCTGTACACTTCTTCTGAGTTGTTCTTTAATTTACATTCACATTTGTTCTTACCGATTTGTTCACTGGCCGGCATGCTGCTCTGTGCCTTAGTTCTCATGACTTTGCAGGTTGAGCTGAGGGCAACAGTTGAGCCCACAAGTTTAGGTCCAGGCTGAACATGAATAGATGCCTCAACAACAAACGTATTTGTCCATTGGCCATACCAATGTTATGTAATTAGGAGGGGGTAGTCTTAGGTAATTAAAAAAAATTGTTCAGATACTATTCATGATCATTGATTGTTCTAAAAGTACATTTTATTAAGGAATATTTGATTCACATTACTTTTACATGTCCACACTTTTAACCAGGGAAATTAAGTGTGAAATCAAAGCAGGCTTCAAATTTGAGCTATTAATTTTAGTATTTCAAATAAGCATTTCAAATTTAAAATCATGAAGAAACAACTGCCAAGTTAATTATACAGCATTGTCTGAACTTTCCTGAATTTTCCAAGTTCAATTATAAACCTTTCACAAGACATACTTAACACTTGACAGCACTAAACAAATACCGCTAGTGAAATATTGTTGTTGCATAATTAATTACTATTTGAAATTCACGATAAACCTTCCTCACTAGAATCTTTCTATAAACAAACAAACATAAATTTCAATAATAATGGCATACTGTAAAGCCAGTTCATTACAATCTCCAGGTGTATGAAAGTTAGCAGATGAAGGCACTGGAGACAGTCAAAGGACTATTAAAGATGTCTTGCATGGTTTTCAGCATGAACCCTTAACTGCTCGAGACAATTTTGAAATGACAATTATAATGAATAGGACTCTTTCAAATTTAATTATCATAATAAAAATCATTAGTAAAGATGTACTTCCAGGGGCTAGAAATAGAATAAAGGATAAAACAATAAAATTCATTCCTTCCTTCAGCTTTTACTCTGGAGCAGAAAAGGAAAGCGAATATGTATATATGCTACCTATGAAATATTTCATTATTATTAAAATATCTTGTAAGTCAAAGGAAGGAAATTATTATGAAAATACAAAGTAGAGAAAAGTAGATGTGATCAGATAGACTCCTGGGCTGATTTTTATGTTTTGGTTTTTTTGTTTTGTTTTGTTTTGCAGTACTGGGAATTGAACTCAGGACCTTGCACTTGCCAGGCAAACACTTATTCTACTGAGCTGTCTCCCCAGCCCCCTGGGCTGATTTTTAAATAATATAGTAAGGAAACAGCTGTATAGACCAAGAGCTAAGAAGAGTGAGGAAAGTTGAGAGGTTGGAAGACGAGTTCTGAGCAGGAAAGCTGGGGCACACTTAGTGTCCTTAAGGAGCATTTTAACAATCCATGTCCTTAAGTGATGTAGGAAGCTTTGAAGTAACTAGTTAGAAGCAGACTAGAGATATTAGCACTGGGATGGTAGCCATGGAAGTGGTGACAGAGATTAGGTTCTGATCAGAAACTCAGTGCAAGTAAAAATGAGAGACCAATAAAAAACACGCAAGTTTCCACCTTGACTCATAGGAAGTTCAAACTAATTTCACAGGGGTGGGAGGAAGGATTAGCAGGCTCTAGTTTAGTGATATGTTGATTATAAGATACTACTGGACAGGGAAGAAAGCACAGAGCAAGGAAAGTTAGATATAAGTGGGTAACGTCTATGGTGTTGGGCTTGAGGAAAAAATACTTAGGTTTTTTAGGTCATTAGTTATTTATCAATTATTAAAGCTAGTGGACAATATCCAGGGACTCAGAATAGAGAAGAGATGAACCGCAAAATGTGTGATTGGTTTCCTCCATCCTCAGGGCAAAGGTCTTGGGGAGATGAGGAAGAATAGACATGAACCCAGTGTTCAAGGGCTAAGTATGCATATAATCCTGGAACTCAAGAAAGACAAAATTTCAGGGTATGGAAAGACAACAATAACTTACTATCTGAGAACATTAATTTTTATATCTCTAGGAGAAGGCTGTGGAAGGAAATCTGATTTATTCTAGTGAAACCCAGTCCTAAGACTTTATGGGACTCACCAGAGTTTGATATTTAAAAAGAATGTCTGGTTTGGGGGCTGGAGAGATGGCTCAGTGGAATAAATGCTTCCATGGCAAGCACAAGGACCTGAGTGCAATCCCCAGTTCCACCAAAAAAAAAAAAAAAAAAAAAAAAAAAAAAAAAAAAAAAAAAAAAAAAAAAAAAAAAAAAAAAAAAAAAAAAAAAAAAAAAAAAAAAAAAAAAAAAAAAAAAAAAAAAAAAAAAAAAAAAAAAAAAAAAAAAAAGAATGTGAGGTTTGTTGACAAATACCTATAATTCCAGAATTCAGAAGGTAAGAGAGGAAGATGTTATATTTAAGGCTGGTTTAGGCTATCCTGGAAATTAAAGGTAGACCACAGGAACATAGCAAGACTCTCTCTCAAAAACAAAATGAAATAAAAATATTCAAACGAAACACAGTCATTCAGTAAGTTTGTGTTTTTGTGGGCATTTCCTTTCAGTGCTGGAAACTTGGGTCTAACAGAACATTTGAGATTGAAGACACATATGGTGAGTATCCTGAAAATCTTGGAAATATTTATGAAAATAGAGATTAAAGCATTAAAACTTTAATGATTCAGGCATCTTAAAATGTGAGTCATTCCACAGAACCTCTGTGATAGACTTTTTTACATTTTCTGAAGGCAAGGAATAGAAATGTTTTAGAAGTCGCTCATGAAAAGATGGCTTTCGAAGAATATTTTTGATGAAAGCTGGTGCCAGCAGAAATCATGCAATGACTTTAAAGTTTGCTTATGTCCTTACTTTGCACTCTCAGTAGATTCTAATTGGTCTCTTCAATTTATTTCATTTATTTTAACCACATTTTCTACTCTAGAGAAAGAACTAATGTGTTGAAATGTCATGTTTCGATATACTAAGACAATGAGATAGAAATGGACCTGCTCTTCAGATCTCTTCAGTCATTCAGACAGGGAGAGTCTGGAAACCTTATTTCCAGCTGCTTCACACTGCTCGGCTTGACAGTCAGACCCGTGGTCTAGAGCCTGTTCATTTCATCAGGATCTCTGTGAATCCAGCGCTTCTGACTGCGCAGCACCTCAGTAAAAATTAAAAAGGGCCAAGTTGCCTGAGAGAGCAACGCGGAGGGGTGAAGAGTGCTGGGCGGTGCCGGGGACCACTGACAGTGCAGCGCTGCTGGGCGTTGTGGGTTCCATTGAAGACCAGGGTTTTTATTCAGGGACAGGGCCAAGTGGCAGTTGCAGGCACGCGGTGGTCTTTGAGGGAGGAGGTGAAAGAAAAAAGCACTCAAAAGCATGTATCATGCAGCATCTCCCCAAATTTGCATGGAATTTTAATTGCAGAAAGCATTTAAAATGACGTTTGAAAGCATATCATTTATGAGACACTGCATAAAGTTTAACCTCTCTCCCTTTCTTCTTTTTTTATGATTTTTTGTCTTTTTAAAAGAGAGTACAAATTAGAATTAAAACAGAAAAAAATTACAAGTGATACTGATTTCATTTAACAGAATAATATGAATTTCACAGTATTTGTAGTAATACATAGTGTTGTCTTCCAACCAGGTATTCATATTGCCAGATATATGTATGTAAAATAAGAATATTTTTTCTTCAAAAGTTTCTCATGGTAGAAAATCTGTGTTTTCATAAATAATTAATAATTGGAGTTGGCACCACTGACGTACAGTGCACTTACTTCTGAAACACCCTGGTTAGGAAGAAATTTAGAGAGAATGTAAGGCTTAATTTATGTACTTTCTTCTCTGTACAAGCCTGTTTATCTCATTTAAGCCAAAAATCTTCCCTTCTTCTTCTGTACTTTTTTAGTTCAATTATCTCTACAGGCACGGCATTTATGATACAAAGTTCTTCAAGGCAAAGAGGTCCCCAGTCTTCCTGGCTTATAGTTTGCATTGTTGCCAACTTAGTAACTTAAATAATGAATGAGTTAATTAATTAATTAACATCATCATATTCGTACCTAATGTCACTAATTTTATGTGAGATGATGGATTTTCTCCCTCAGTGAAGAAAAATTTTGAAAGATCAATGTTTTTCAATGATTGTGTTTCATTAACTGGTTATAGAAGAGTAAAACAAAAAAAACGATAGTTTCAAAATATTACATTTACACATAACTGTTCTTGTGTTGTACTAAATGAGGGCAATAATGCAGTTTTAATTCTTTGAGAGAATAAGACTAACAAAAATTGAAGGCATTTCTGTAAGTCAAAGATTATAACCATTTCTATGTTATTAGTCAGTATTTGTGAGTTCTATTTCCACTGTTTTCCTTCTGGAATTTTGTTTCCTAATCTGAAAATTTATATATAGATATAGACATAGACATAGACATAGATATAGATATAGATATAGATATAGATATAGATAAAGATATATTATGTCACAGTTGCTATCCATGTTATAAGCTGAAAATCAGGAAAAATTTAAAGCTAATAATAATGTAAATTTTTGCAGTCCAGATAGAACTATTACAAAGGAAAACAAAATACACTTTTTTTTTACTTGCATGCCAAATCAAGTAAAAGGGATAGGGAGCCCTTATTTCCTGAGGTTGATTGTGAATAAATTTTTAAAAATGCTGAAAACATTTTGGCACTTGCTAAGTGCTGAATTAACATTCTCCTTTGAAAAGAAAGTAAGCCTATTGCTGAAATCCTAATCCCTGAGACCTCTAAGGTAATTTTATTTGCAGATGGTGCCTTCAAAGATGCAATTAAGGGGAACACGGCTGTGGGGTGAATCCACATTCACTAGAGCTATGGTCCTAATGAGGACCACACAGGACAGAGACCCAGAGGATGCAGGCTGTGCATACACAGTGAAGATGCAGCCCTCTGCAAGTAAAGAGACCTCAGCAGGAAAAAAAAAATAAGCAAACACTAGCCAAACAAAAAAGGCCCAACACCTCGATGTGTCCCAGCAGTGTGAAAAACTGAACTTTTCATTTAAGTCACACAGAGTATGTATGATCAGTTTTTCCTTCTATAGCCTTCCCCCACCCCGCTAAAAGAAAGAAGAAACACTGAATATACCACTATAATTGAAGTATATATTTTTAATTTGAAGTATATTTTAACATACAAGAAAAGCAAGTGAACTATTAATGTAATTGGCCACATTAGGAGATCAATAAAGTAAAATTCTGAATCATATATAAAGGAAAAAAAAATAATGAAACTCTATCAACTCTGAATATTAAATATCTTAATTCAAAGAGGAGTCAAAACTGGGATATGGAAAAGGACAAAAGAAAGAGAAAGAAAGAAAGAAAAGAAAGAAAGAAAGAAAGAAAGAAAGAAAGAAAGAAAGAAAGAAAGAAAGAAAGAAAGAAAGAAAGAAAGAAAGGGAAAAGACATGTTTATGTGTAGATACAACATAGCTTTGGTAATTTTATTGCTGATTTCTGCTGGTCTGCTGAAAGGAGCAGTTAATGCTAATATTTTTCTCCTTTTTAATTTTTATAAATATTTTCCTTTACCAATTTTGCATGCTTATGTCTGATAATCTAAACAAGTAAATTGAAGACAGCATTATGCAATACAACAGTCATTGTTAAATTCCTATTCTTTTGTTCAGTATCATTTCTAATTTTTGGTACTATTTTGTATTCTCTCTTTTTTCATTTTTGGATTTTAGTTTTTTAATCTTTTATTCATTTTAATGCGGGAAAAGTTGAAATAGCAATAAAAGTTTCAAAACAAGCTAGTATGGCAGTTATAATAATACAGTGTATAGTCTTTATAGTAGTTATTCAGAGGACAAGATGCAGATATCATATCTTGTATAAACACTATTAGGACAAATCTTTCTTCTCATTGATCTAAGAGAAAGTAGCTGTATATTTATCCTAGTACACTGCATAAACATATATTTTTCCACCACAAAACAGCCCTTTATGTATATCCCTTTATCTCTCTCTCTTTTTTTTGTAAGAGATGGGTGTTCCACTTCAGTTATGGAAACTGTATTTGGAGAAGTCTTTAAAGGATCTTTACATACTTGAAGCCAGTCTAAAGACCATAGGTACTTAAATTCAGCAAAATAATGCAATCTAGTCCAATAGTCCATAATAGCAGTGGGTTGTCAGCAGAATTGGCAATTTTCAGAACTTGTTGACTTGAGCCTTTTTATAGCTCAAGTTAATATGACATTACTTTTATGCCTCGTGGTTATACTTTACTGATGAATAGTTAAGACCAAGTTAAAGCAAGACTTATATAAGTAAACGTGCAATTTTTGTACCTGACAAGGTCAGTCAAATCCCTTCAGGATATACCCTGAAACCATGTTATTTCCTTTGTCAGTATCAGCCATCTGGATGAGTCACAGCCATTGCTTGACCAATTTGCTCTCTGTGAAAGCACAGAAAAGCCTGAGAGATTTTTTCTCTCTAGGTGACTGTCCTTAGGCACACTCTACATCACCGTTGACTTTCCTCTGTGGCCCCATAATCTTGAACAGAAAATTTGGGACACCACTGAGTTACAGGATGTCACAGCACAGGTTCTTTTATGTCCTGCGTCCTCATGGACCTTGAAGGGCTAGAACTAAAATATTGACTATCCTTGTAGCCCTTCTATTTCTCTAATTTTTGGTGTGCAAGATATTATTACCCTGTAACAGAGACAGTTGAGCTTAACATCACTATCTGTCTGAATATCAAATGTCTTAGGCATAACATGGAGCTGTTATTTTCCAACAACTATGAATATTCTAATACTTAAATCCCTATAGAATGTGAAAAAAAAAAAACAATTACACATCTTTACACAGAAATTTAGAAAGTAAACCATACAGGACAAACCTATGACACTTTTTCTTGTCCCTTATTTTCTTTTATTACTTATTTTTTACAAACTTTCCCTTTAAAGAGAGCATAGGAATAATTGATATGACATTAGAAACAGTACACATTTAAAATAACAGGTATTTCAAGCATGGTTTTAGTATTACACATTTCTCTCCTTAGTGTAGTTTCTTGGTTCACAGGTATCAGCACACAGAAGTTAGTCAGAGTAGGAATTCTACCCATTAACTGGGTAGAATTTTCAACAACCTGAAGGAGATTCTTGTGATCATTGTCTCAACCATCTTGTTTATATAAATGTGTGGTTTTGCCCCACCATATTTCCTAACTTTTCTCCTTTTTCTCTCTTCATTATTTAATCCTTAAACTCTTGCTTTCCATTTAACTGTGTTACACATTTCAAAATTTTTATTTCTCCTTTTGAGTTCTTACACTAGGGAGACAATATGACATCTACTCATGTGGGTCTGGCTTATTTCACTTATGAGTACATCTTCAAGTTGCATCCACTTATATATGAAGGCTTCAAGTTTAGTTTTCTTTATGGGTGAATAATTATTCCATTGTATAATGTATTCTCTTTAAAAAATAAATATAAAAATGAAAACCTGTTAAAAATAAGTATCATTAAGAGCAAAAGGAGAATGCCTAAACCAGCAATGATTATTTATCAGCATCGGGTGTATTTTTTCATAACTTTTTAAATAATTTTCTTTTATTTTGAAGAGTAAAAACAAGAGCAAGAAAAAAAGCAAAGAGAGAAACAGGGTAATATATAACAATACACACATTACAGATCTTCAAAACAAGAATTTCTAGGGCCGGGGAGATGGCTCAGTGCAATAAGTGCTTCCCTGGCAAGTGCAAGGGACTGTGTTCAATTCCTGGTTCCACCAAAAAAAAAAAAAAAAAAAAAAAAAAAAAAAAAAAAAAAAAAAAAAGAAAGAAAACAAAACTAAGAATTTCTGGTTAACAGTTATTGATATATTATCTATTTTTATTCTCAAACCTCTTGCTCAGATTAACTGATATAGTTACCCAAGATGGGACATATGATTAAATATGACCACATACCTACAATGAATCTTAAATTTTTGTTCTTGCCTTTCATTTTCTTTAAAAATAAGTTACAGCGAAGAAAGGGAAAGAAGGGGCCGGGGAGATGGCTCAGTGGAATAAGCACTTCCCTGGCAAGTGGGAAGGCCTGAGTTCAATCCCTGGTTCTTCAAAAGAAAAGAAAAGAAAAAAAAATATTAAGAGAAAGAGAAAGTAGAATAGTTAGGAAATAAGGTATGGGCAAACCATACATGTATATGTACAAGACTGATAAGGCAACAGTCCTAAGAATTTCCATCAGGTTTTCAAAAGTAGTGGTTGATGGGAATAATTCTCACCTTGACTACTCTATATGCTGATATCTGTGAACTAAGCAGCTGCATTGAGGACAGTAACATAAAATACTAAAACCATGCTTGAAATACCTGTCATCTGGGTCTCCTAAATGTGAACCATTTCTAATTACATATCAATTATTACTATACTCTTTCTCTCTCTTTTTTTTTTTTTTTTTTGGTGGAATTGGAGATTGAACTCAGGCCCTTGTGCTTGCCAGTGAAGCTCTTATTCTACTGAGTCATCTTCCTGGCCCCTATACTCTCTTTAAAGTAAATATGTTTTCATAATTAGTGGTGAAATATTGTATTTTCTTTAAATTTCCAAAGCAATAAAAGATAAAATGCCATCACCGTATCTGTTAAATGTCATACCAAGGACTCAGAGCAGAATGGTGAGATAAAACCACAGAACAGGCGATACACTTGCCTCTTCACATTGTTGAGCATGTTTCGTCTGAAAGAACTGGCACAAATCACAAATGGCATCTAATCGATATCTGACCTCAACTCTCAGCCATCTGTAGCACAGCAGTGCTCTGCAGAGTGGGGTTCGGAGTCTGCACTGTGTAAGAACTCATCTAAGGACAGACACATAGAGAAAACATAGAAGACAGACACTTAGAGAAAAATATTCCCCAATTACAATAAATGAAATATTGACAAAAGAACAGATAAATTTCTATAGAGTTTTCACAATTAGATAAAAAAGATGATGAAGATATACTTGGAGATGATTAGAAACAATTTTTGCAAATAGAAATGTCTAAGTACACACAGAGTTCAAGATGGAATTGTAAGTGTAATATTTTATAAAAACTATTCTTCCTACCTAAATGAATTTGCAGATTCAAAGACTTTATAATTAAACTCTTGTATAATAAAAGTACAATAGCAATAGTCAAAATAATGTTACAATGAAAAAAGGAAAGGGAAAGAGGCCTAAGATTCAAAACTCTACATCTTATGAAGCTATAGTATTTAAGAAACTATGGCAGGGCTGGGTTGAAAGCTCAGTAGAACAAGCACTTGCCTGCAAGCACAAGGTCCTGAGTTTAAATCCCAGTACTGAAAAAGAAGAAAAGAAACTATGTTGTACTAATAAAATATACCTAATCAATGTCAGAAGAGAAGTTCATTTTAAAAAAAATAAAAAATACATATTATCTGTGTTTCTCTTTTTCTGCATTTATACCAAAGAATACTGTCCAGGTCATTATACTGAATATTTATAGTACTGGTGTTTTAATAAAATATTGCATAGGGAGAAATTTGTTTCAAAATAATAAAGCTGTATCACAAAGGTGGTAGCCTCAGTGTAGAAAATTAAAGAGAGAGAAAGGTACTGTGGTGGATGAATGAATGGTCAGCTGGGAACACCCAGCAGAACTGAGTTAGCTCGGTAGTGTGCAAAGCCCACTCGAGTACTGTGGCTAATGGCATAAAAAGACAACCGGAGAGGAGGACTGTGTGCTGTTGATCCTCCTGAAGAAGATTGCTGCGGCTGGTTTTCTGGACAGGAACTCTATTGTTCTCTTCCTCCTAGCTGCTGTGGTTTTCCTGTTGGCAGGGATGCTGGAGCTTTCTCTGAGCAGCTCTCGTCTTTACTCGAGCACTGCTTCTGGTCTGCAGTGCAGATCCCTCTGCCTGCGGTCACAGATCTTTTACCTCGCCAGTACAAACTTTGTAGCCTCCACCACTGTTGGAGAACAGTCTGAGAAAGCTACAAATCCATAAATGGGCTTTCTGTATGGAAAATCTGAGTCGGTCCGAAGCTTTTGAGCCATGCCTGAGGAGCTAGCCCTTGGCATAGGGAAACAAACCTCATGCTGCTGGACACAATGGTGGATTCAATAACACATGTGATTTATGCCTTCAAAGTGATGATAGCATTTCTACTGAGGACTCCTGACCTCTTGCACAAAATTCTATAGGACTAATTACTAACCCATTGGTCATTGGCATAAAGCTATGTTTCTTATGGGATCTTGCTTGCCTTAGTGTTCTCCAGCCCTCTGTTCTCAGGACATCCCTACACAACCCCTGGAGACACTGCAGATACAACAGAGTGAAGAGTTCAGAGAGTCTTGGTTAGCCTAATAAGAACCCTGGCCCTCTGGACCTCCTGAATTATAAACTATTGCCTCTCTCTATTTTATCCTTCACCATATCCTTGTTCAGAGGAATGAAAGTTGATCAGATCCTGTAACCCACTGGGTTCAGGGCCTCCTGGTGCAGATCCCCAACACTACTTACCTGTGATATCGTCACGGTGAGACCTGGGCCTTCACCTGGATTCGTCAGGTCTCTAGCACATGGGCAGCTGCTTACACCTTCTACATCTGACTTTAGTAAGCATTATCTAGTATACACACATTGGTTTATGTAAAGAAAACATGAAATTGAAAGATGTTATTATGTAACAACTTTTCCCAATTCATCAGTGAATATTAACTTTTAGAAGACAGTTCAGGAAATAGGGAGTATTGCAATTCCTTCAGAATTGTATTAATTGTTGATACTCCCCTATTGTCTTGTTGTAAAATTTGATATTTTTGTCTGTTCAAAAATTATTTTAAAAAGAATTTTGGCTAAAATGCTGCTTAGTCCAAAAAATTCTGGGCTAGCAAAGCTCCAAGCATCTTGCACCATAGAACAAACAAATAACAAAAAATATAAACCACCCATGGTAACAGACACATGGGCTTCTAGTCACAGAATCGGGAAGCTGACAGCATGAAGGTCGGAAGGCTACTCAAAATCAGAGCTTAGAGGTGAGGCAGGAACTGTACAGACTTGATGTACCTTGACATACACAACATTTAATAAAAATAAATTTTCAAGTGGAGATTTCTTTTCTTCTATTGCTATTGATCAGTTCTTTTAATGTCTCATTTGTGTCAACAATTGATAACACAGTCTGCCATTATTCTTTCTGTCAAGTTCCAGTTTGTCTTTAAAGTTTAAGCATTCACTTTTTAGGGAAACCTGTTTTCAGAATTTGTGTTGTTATATATGTACTTAATCCCAGACCTGCTTAGTTCACATTTCTGAATTTAATTTTCATTAATTTAAAAATTCTTAAATCTACAGCTACACTATAAAATTCGAAGTGTAGACATGTATCTGTCTTTAAAGAGATAAGAAAGCACAAATGATTGAACAGATTATAAAGACCTGAGAAATTTAAATATAAATGAGTAGTGAGCATCAATACAAGTCTGCCAAGGAAAATTTCAGGATGTAGAATTAGGATTCTGGAGATGAAAGAGTCATTTTACTGTACTGATTTTTAGAAAGAAATAAGGATGTTTCAAATTAATAGTGCACACCATTGTTGGTGAGGTTAGAGGAGGGAATGAATGACTTCAGACTTCAAACTGATGGTGAGAAAGCTATGTCAATGACTTCATAAGCATTTGCTGACATCTGCATTTTACTGTACTCTAGTGATTCCTAAATAATGTTCAGCAGAGTGGAATGTGCTAGACATATGGATATGTTTGAAATAAGGTTTGAGGTATGTCTGATTGATTCCGTATTACAGCAGTACTGCTGACAAACGTGGATATTCACTATGCATGTTCAGTATATACTATATAAGTAGTGAAAAGTATGGTTAATGTTTACTAAATTTCATGAAAATGAAAATTTCCTCATTAGGAACACTTACTGTATAGTCAAGAAAAATGTTATGGTATGCCATAAACTGTCTTTCAATAATTCCAACTCTAGGAATAATAGCTTTATTTTATATTCATTTGCTTTACAGTGAAGATTTGCTTATAAAACTGGCTTTTATTCATCTTTTAAAAAATTAATCTTATGGGAATATTTCAGATATGCACAATGATCAAGCCCATCACAGGGAATTTGTGCCTGTATATAACATACCTTGATTCTGTCTTTTTCCCATTCTCCTCCCCTTCTTCAAACACATTATTTATCAAAACTATGTGTATACTTTTTGCATCTTTCTATGAAACATGGCTTTCTATGGAGGACCATCTGAGCAGCTCTCCTTGAAAGAAGAGTGATTCTCTCCATTTTGGCTGAGCCTGACCCTGTTTTCTTGTATTGATAGTTACAGAGTTGGCTAGGATGCCTCTTTATTATTTCAATGGGCCTTAAGCAATGTATATTGGTCTAGCAAAGGTGCTGGTGGTAGTATTTGAAGATGGTGTGTGTGTTTCCTTGATAACCCACACCTGCTGTTCTTTAATATGAGCTGGGTCAAGACAGGACAAAAAGCCAGTACTCCATGCTGTAAGCTGGGATCAAGCTTCGAGATAGAGGCTATGACTTCCTGGGGCTTGAAAGATTAAACATCAGAACCGAAGCACCAGACCCCCAAAACATAAAATACTATCTCTATAGTATAATGCAAATTAATTTCTTTGCATATCCTTCTCTCTGCATATGGCAGAGGGAAATGTAGGCCACCTACCTAGAAAAGCTTGCTGTACTCACATACTTCCCATGATTCTCAGTCATTTAACCTCAAGCAATTCCTTCTTCTCAATTGAATAAAACTTGGGTGCAGCCCTGAGTCAGCCTCATTGTTTTGTAAAACCACTTCATGGCTGGAGTTAGGGCTGCTTGGCTCCCCAATAATTATAAATATATCTTAGTGTCTTTATTTTCACCAGGGGTTGCACTGGGAGTGGTAGATTGGAATTGATGGGATTCAAATAATGGACCTTTGGTATTATAAATATAGACTTCTTGGACTGAGAAAAGAACCAGCAGGGTAGAACTCAGCAAAGTGTTTCCCATATCATGTAAACTAAAAGGTGCTGTTGTAGGAATGTTAACATTAGTCCACTAGCTCAGTAACACTTTGTTTCTCATGTTTTCTTAGCAAAACAATAATAGGAAATGTGTCTTTTGCTATTGATATTTTCTCCATATACTTTATTTGATGTTATTAGTTTCAGTGATAAGTATCCGCATGGCTTGATTTTAATTTTATAACATTTATTCATGCTCTTTATTCATCATAACCTCTGCTTTTATATTTTTATCAACTTTAGCATTATTTCTGTAAGATGTATTCACATAATTTATATTTTTAACTGTATATTTGGACACCATATATCCTGGATATAAATCTGTTCTATTTAAGAATGTTCATTTATAGGTTTCTCCATGTTTCTAAAGTTCATATTTGAAAATGTGCTATGAAGAACTGTATTTTAGGGCTGGCAAGAGAGTTCAGCAGACTACGCACCTGCCTAGGCAAGCACAGGGACCTGGGTTCAATCTCCCTGGCACCATGTGCCATGCCACCCCTCCCCCATGGCAGGCTGAGCCAGCTACAGAGTTCAGGTGTGGTGGTGCATGCTTGTAATCCCAGTGCTGGTGAGAATGAGACAGGAGGATTGTACAAGTCTGAGCTATATATATATATATAGTGAGACTCTGTACCAAATACATAAAAAAAGAAAAACTTTGTGTTTTATAAAACACAAACTTCTGAACTAGAATGACAAAGTATTTCCAGGATTTATAACACAAATATTAACTATAGTGAGTTCTCTTGATTCTAAACTTTTAAACTAAGATGCGAGATCACAATTTTGGGCCCAAACTAAGCAACTTAGTGAGACTCTGCTGTAATTTAGGTAAAAAATGTCCCCAGGTGTGTTTGAAAGTTTGACTCAGTTTGTACCTAAATAGGTTGATGGGGTGGGGCCTGGTCACTAGGGCATGACCCGGAAGTGAAAGCACAGGTCTCCTTCCTTACGCCATAGTTCCGGGCTGCCATGTGTGGAGCACGTTTTCCCCTACAGTATACTGCCTTGAAGTCCGCACTCCAGGGACTGAAAATATCAGTGAAAATTGGGGGTACATGGCGCTTTGTCTGAGTGATGGGAAACTGAGAGACACAGATCATGTCCCAAAAGACTTGCTGAGAAAACATGGGAGTTGGCAACGAATACTAGAGCAAGGGGCTTTGCTGCGTGCCCTAATGCTGGAAAACAAAAACACCATTTCAACCTTTAACTGTTCTGTGTGCTCACAGACAATTGCCAATAAAACTGTGTGAAGTTTTGCATACGTCACCTATTAGGGAAGATAATGTTGCAATAATCACAACAGGAATCATTCTAAGGAACACAGTTGCTGTTCCTTAGCTATACTTAATTGTACATCCTTGAAATAAAGTAAAACAAGCAAAATCAATATGAAAATACAGAACCGTAGAAGGAAGAGCTATCCACAGATGCATCTCCAAACTGAAATCTGGAGAGAGGACTTTTACACAGACATTCAGGTATTCTGTTTTCTGAGACATACTGAGGAACAGCCAATCAGGACCCAGGAGAAAGTCAAACTTGGGACCCTAAACACAGCTGCCTAGAGCCTGAATTGTCATTTCCTCAGATTTAACATCGGGACAACTTGCTTTTGTGACTTGCTCCATTGCTCACTGCAATGACTCTTCTTTAACTGAAAACCTGCCTCTTGTTCTTCCTAGGCCCTGAAAGAATTCGCTGCTATAGTACTTAAATTCTGTTTGCTTTCCTGCAAAGAGGTGGCAGTATTTTTCAATAAATGGGCACCTATGTTCACATGGGGAGCTCTGTCTCCTCACTTGTTCTTCATTATATTACCATCGTCAGTGTCTGAGACTTACACAATGCACACACACGCACACACACACACGCATGCACGCACGCACGCACGCACGCATGTTCAATTGAATGAAGCAGAATGTCTATACAACTGGTGATAGTCAAATTTTTCTGAATGTTATAGTTAAACTGTGAATAAAGTCAGATCATCACTTCTTTTTTATGAAAATCACTGACAACATTTTAGTACTTCTTAACTATTTCTATTGAAATTTCCAATCTCTAGAATATTTGTTTGAGGAATTGCACATGTCATTCAGCATTCTGAGTGACACGTGCAGTTCCTCATGTGTTCTGCTCTGCACCCCAAATCCCTATATGTTACAATTGATATTTAACTTATAGTCTCACTCAGGTCTACTTAAGTTCCTAGATTTGGACTATAAGGACATAAAGTTCAAATTTAAAAACATTTTTATGCATTATAAAGTTTTAGTATCTTGTTTTCATACTATCAGTGTAAAAGGCTTTTTCTGATCTTTGTGTTTCACTTTTATTATTTTTGTCTCTGATAAAGAGAGTAATAGCACTTAAAAACACCATAATAACATCAAAAGGAAATAACATAACCTAAGAAATATCAGGTATTAATATTAGAATTTTTGCTTATTTTATGTCTTATAAATATAATTGTATAATACATCCTATCTGGTTTAGAAAACATTCACCTAAACAAACTGCTTAAATTCTTCAGTGCTGATGTTTCTATCCTAAATGTGGTAAATATTTTAAAATACTTTTTAATTGAAATTACAGTATTTTCAGTTTATTAGACAGTCCAAATTCCTTGTCTTCAGAACAAATTTTATCAAGAATACACCTAATTTGGTTATATTTATACTGAGATGCCTGACACGTGTTGAGTGTAGTGCATTTTTGTTTTAAAGTTGTGTTCAGAGGGCCAGAGAGATAGCTCAGTAGAATAAGCACTTGTTTGGCAAGTGCTAGGACCTGAGTTCAATCCCCAGTTCCACCAAAATAAAATAAAATAAAGTTGTGTTCAGTTGATTCATATTTTCCCAATTCTTTTTATGGCTGTTTGCCTGTCCAAACTTGAAACTTCATCTTTTTTACTGGCCATATCCAAGAATACTAAATGTATCCCTTGACTCTATAAAATAACTCAAAAATACTCTAAAAAATGAATAATGTTTTCATAGTTAAAAAAGAATATAATTTCTACCAAGTTATTTTTGGAAAGTAAATTTGAAACTCTTTGGTTAGTTGTGCTTTTTAACATTCTGAAAATTACCTGTTTGTACCTTTCTGATTATTCCTAATGTCAGAACAAAAGGGTATAAATTCAGCTACCAACCATGTTTGGCTATTTCTTATAGCTACATGAATGATATGAAAAATAACTTTTACTAATCCTATATGAAATAAATAAAAATTCTAAGCTTGATTTTCTCTACTTGAAGTTCAGGCTGACTGACTCTAAATCTTCTATAATAGTCTTATATAGAAACTAAACTGTAGAGTTCCACAACATTTTATAAAATGAAGGCAAAATATTTCAAACACAAATTTTACAACTTTAAAAATTCCTAAAGCTCAATTTTGTGATAGTTTTATTTTATCTTAATTTGCTAAATTTACAAGTCTTCAGATATAATGGTCTTTTCCTTTGCACTATCTCAGATTTAATCAGAGCTATTTTTGACTAGAAAAGAAAATTTTCTGCCAACAAAGACACATATTCAAAAAAGATTTCAAAATCTCAGTCACTAAAATAAGAGGTGCATAAAATATGATTATTTGGGACTAAAGTAGAAGTGTATCATAAAATATCATGCCATCATTGCATCCTCAGCCATCTGTAAAAATCCTGAATTTAGTTTTTATTCAAGAAAGTCTTCAAATTTTTTTTCTAAGAGAGAATGTTTTGATCTTTACACATGATATGTATGTTTTGAACTATCACACTGTGTAACACTAATATGCGCAATCAAATTAATTGCTTCAGCAAATGATGCCAAAAATGAATGTAATAATATTTTAATGACAAAATAGCATGTAGTGAAGGTTTAAATGTATACACTATTCGTTTCCATAATTTCATAGGATAATTGATGAAAAATTTCCATATAAGCATCAACTCAATGCCATGACAACTATTCACCATTTAGTGCAAAACACTTGCAAAAAATGCTGTAGAGTTTGACTTTTTAATTGTATAATGGAGTGGTGACACTTCATTGAAAAACTAATAAGCTTGAGGGGTGGGTGATGCACATTACGGGTGAGTCTGAGTGGATAAGAGTTTGAGAACAATGTCTGGTCCTTTGTCTCTTCCTTGCCAGAAAAAAACTTTCTTCTTTCTTTCTTTCTCTCTTTCTCTCTTTCTTTCTTTCTTTCTTTCTTTCTTTCTTTCTTTCTTTCTTTCTTTCTTTCTTTCTTTCTTTCTTGCTTACTCTGTCTCTGTCTCTGTCTGTCTGTCTGTCTCTCTCTCTGTCTCTCTGTCTGTTTCTTTCTTTTTGGGGGGCTGGCTCAGCCCAGCCCAGGGGAGGCATGTGGTTCCAGGGATCACACTGCAGTCCCTGCACTTGCCTAAGCGGGTTCTTAGACTGCTGAGCTATCTCACTGGCCCCAGAAAACTTTCTTTGTGTGCTGCTTCCCAGTGACCATGCAGACAGCTTGTTTGCTTCACCAGGCTCTTCCATGGTGGCATTTCTGCCTGAAGCCCACTGGCAATCGATGGGCAGCTCAAACGGTAACCAAAGAAGATGCTTTTCTCTAAGTAGGGCATTTTGGCCCAGTGATGGGAAACCCAACCAATACATGTGCATAAAGAGTTTCAACTCAATTTATTTTTAGAATAAATCATAGAAATATTTCAAGTTTCAAAACTTGACATTGTGATGGCAGATAAGTGACCTATCTTTTACTTCATTTATCACACTTATATCAAATTCATATTTTCCTAAATAAAAATGTATTGAGATACAATGACTTATCAACTTTGAGAGAAAAACAATTATAGAAAAAAAAACCTTTTAGAACATATAACACAAATCCAATAAACTTTTAGTGAACACATGAAGTTTTCATTGCCAAATACCCTACAAGAATTATTGCTAATTAATAATTTTTGTCAAGTTAAAATTCATCACATACTATGATTAATGTACATTGTCTTCAAAGAGAGAACGGTCAGAAAGACATTTTAAGAATGAAAGTTTGAATGGTAATTTTATTTTTAAAATGCTCTTATTTAAGAGACAACACCCTGTTTTTAGCAGTTTGATTCATTGCTGTGTAGACAAAGTTAGAGTCAGGAGAACACAGAGGTTTGCTAGCTGCTAACTTCTCAGTGAGTAATGACAAGATAGCAAGGTAGTGTTCAGAAGGTCCTGGGGTAGCTAAGAAAGTCAGAGCAAAGAATAAATTATGCCACCAGAAGGCAACGAAAGAGCTAGGCCTTCTCTTGATTTTATTTTGAATGTTCCTGAATTATCTCGCAATTTTCATGACATTCAAAAATAATGTTCAGGTGTTCTAAATCTAAACTTTCCTATGAGTTTAGGAACTGAATCTCAATACAGCGAAGAGTAAGAAGTAGCATATGAAATATTGTAAATTTTCTGTATCCTTCAGAAAAAAAACTGCAAAAGTTTTGATTCTTACAAGATTTGAATTTCTTTCAAACCATAAAATATTTTGGAGATGGTTCCTATACAGTTCAGATAAATGGCATTCTAAATCTAGTATGCATCATTTTCATATAATATCTGATGCTACCTGAGCCATCCCTTGTCTTAGTTACTTTTCTTGTCTCTGAGACAAAATGCCTGACATTTAAAGTTAAAGGAGGAAGTGTATTTTGGCTTACAGATTACAGTTTCTAGTAGGTACTTGGGTGGTTCCAAGGCAGGGAAGCTTGGCAGAGGGGGGCTGCAGAGAAGAAATTTTCCATGGCAGGCAGAGGGCAGCAAGGCACTGAAGCAGAGAAGAATCAGCAGATGAAAACAGGACCCCTCCTTCTGTCCTTTCTTTTCTCTCTACCCATCCACCTTTAGGGTGCAGAGCCCTCACACTCATGGGGGGGCCTTAATCCTAGCGTCACACACCCTAGATCCATCCCCTTCTGAAAAGTCCCACTTAGAATCACGATAGGCTTGGAGCACATCTAGCTATACGTCCCATTCCTAAATCGTCATACTATTAGCAAATCTTCCTTAGTCCTCATGACACACTCAAGTGTGGATATCTGCTTTATCTCTCCATACATTTTAAACATTTCATAGATTTCGTACACTGAATTTTGGTACAGGAAATGATGAGATTGCAAAAAAAAGTATAGATTCACAGTTCATGCCAGTAAGCTTTGTTTTATTAATTTTCTTAATCATATCCTCCTCAACACTGTAGTATTTGTAAGGGTGAATATGTAATTCTTTTTTACTTCTAAACTCTTAGGATCTTCCATAGAACTTGAAGATAGGTATCAAAATACTGATTTAATAAATAAACTAATGTGAAAAGTCCACCCTTTGTTTCATTAGGAAACCCCAGTTGTTTCTTTATTCTTATTTTTATTTTTGCAGTACCAGGGATCAAACTCAGGACCTTGGACTCACCAGGCAGCACTTACTCCACTGAGCTATCTCCCCAGCCACAAGTTGTTTCTCTTAGAAATAGTTTATTTGGGGCTTAGGAGATATCCCTGCAGTCTACACACCTGACTGGCAAATGCGAAAACATGAGTTCGATCCCTGATACTGAATACTGTGCCAGCCCCTAGAACCCCAGGCATGCCACGGCAGCCCACAAACTGGGTGTGATGGTGCAGTGCTGGGGAGGCTGAGATGGGAGGATCACTAGGAATCTCAATGGCACAGTGAGACCCTGTAACAAACAAACAAATAAATGAATAAAATACATGTTAAGAAAAGAACATTTTATTCAAACAACTCATTAAAAGATAATAATATACAATATAACAACCATTCTTGAATTTCTATCATTTTGTCTGGTGAAATTTTGTGTAATTTCTATTTTTATTATTTTTATTCCCTTTAAAAAATAATAAAAATCTAAGAATAGTCTATTTGAGTTTTATTTTTCACCAGAATTCTCTAGTATTTTATTCTAAGGAATTTTCCAATAGCCTTAGTTAAGTTAATCTGAAAACTTTAGGAAAAAATAGCCAGAAGTAAATATTTCTGGTGTGCTATTTTTCAATATGTAGACTATAGATGACAATAATATACTCTATACTTCAAAATGATACAAGTGATTTTCAAGATATTCACCATGAAGAAAAGACAAACGAGGCTTACATTATAGCTCAGTAGCAGAACATTTGTCTAGAATTTATAAGGCCCTGAACTTGTGTCCCGGGACGCCTCTCATTTCTCCCAAAAAGATGAATCAAGAAAACAGACAATTTCAACTTTACTTGAACTTACAACATACATAAATGCAGCTGAATATAATTTGAGCCCAGAGATATGTACCAATGTCATAGTTTTATATATCAGGTAAAAAATACACAGACCTAAAGTATGTGAAAGGTAACTAAATTTCAAAATAATGTTGTTTACGTTTTTCACACAGCTTTACACAGAACATAAAGAATTATCTATATGCTTCAAAAAAATTGAAATTATTGTATGATATCACAAGTTACTGTTTCCTTAGCGTAGAACAGAAATTTTTTCAAAGTAAGATCATTTTCTTATATGTAGCATAATAGATCTTTCTGAACAGTATTTTTAATTTCTTTTGCTAGGCAGTTACTCAGTTCATCCATACTTTTCATTTCATATTCATCATGCTCATAATAAATGCAGCATTTCAGAGTCCTGGCATTTTGATATGCACCAATGACTAAGAAATGGTTCATTGACTGTCTTTTACTTTGATCTTTGTTTATATTTGGGGTTCTCTTAGAAAATAAAGCATACTGTTGCAGTGATGGATCTCACTTATTTTCTTCATATTATGTGCTCCAGGTACATATGTCCTTGGACATCTCTCCATTTTTCTTTATGGCAGAGTAGTGTTCAATTGCGTATAAATACATTTTCTGTAACCATTCATCTGTTGATATGGGCTGCTACCAAGATTTAGCTGCCATGAGTGGTAACACATGCACCATGAAAACAGGCACTTTGTATGCTAATGTACACTTTGTAGGAGGAAGGGAGATAGCTATTTCTCAACCGGTAAAGGGCTCCAGAGATTCAGGGGAAGACCATTGTGAGAAACAGAATGAAGATATGGTTTGTACTTGTGGCAAATCTAGATGGGCAATGTAAATATTATGCTAATAAAAAAATAAATTCATTTTTGATCAATTTTGCATGTCCGCATCTGGTAATCTGAACAACTACTTGAACACAACAATATGCAAGATAGCAACCTTTGTTGAATTCTTACTATTTTGTTTAATGAAATTCTGTATCATTTCTAGTGGGTTCTTCAATGACTTTTCTATTCGCTTTAAAAAATGAAACGGCAATTTCAGAATATCGTATTGGATTCTTTGAATCCCAAAGACATTCAAACACATTAAGTCAGACTGTAGAGCCCAAATAATTTCTAAGGACATACATGAGGTTACGTGGCCATTCTGTTCTGTATGCGCCACCTTAGGACATCAGCTAACCATGTCAGCTAAATTACTGCCTAATGAACTAATGCTGTGAACCTTTGCCCCACTAGGGCCTGTAATCCCTGTTCCTAAAACAAAGAGGACATAAAAACCTCAGGTGGGGTCATAAACCTCAGGCCTACCTTGAAAAAACATTTAATCTCCGGCCTGGGGACATTCTTGTGAAATAGGTCACTTTACACAAGTAAACCCACTCGTTCTTGGAATGCAGCTAAAATCATAGAGTTAGCTAGTAGTTGCCCTTTGGCCTACCCCTCCTAGTTACCCTAAAAAGTAATACATTCTCAAACCCACTAATTATTTTATAAAGGTCAACCTAAACTAACCAATGCCATTCGCTTCTGTAACCGAGCTTGCAAAACCCTTCCTCCCTTTGTCTTCGGGCTTAACACCCAGCCCACGGTCAGCTCGGGGCTTCTCTATTCCTGCGCGTTGAGTGAGCCCCGCGCATGCATGGAAAATAAAATCCCCTTGCTTTTGCATGAGAGGACGTCTCTTGGAGTCTTTTTTTCACGCGGTGGGCTTCTCAGACCTAAC
The DNA here is from genome assembly GCA_004027165.1 of Ctenomys sociabilis. Taxonomy (NCBI): domain Eukaryota; kingdom Metazoa; phylum Chordata; class Mammalia; order Rodentia; family Ctenomyidae; genus Ctenomys; species Ctenomys sociabilis. Next base: position 16,800 of record PVKA01017894.1, on the reverse strand, counting down.
GAGACCAACTTGGGCACAGATAAGCATTAGTGAGATGATCTCTGCTCTGTTTATTCGGAGAGACACAACCAATCACACACGAGAGATAAAGGGAACATGGGCACGGAAGGAATCTATAATGTGGTGGTGGCAAAACTGGCACACATGGTTTTCTTTTAAAATAAAGAGGTGAATGGGTGAGTTATTTTTCTTTGTTTCCTTCCTCCCTTCCTTCCTCCCTTCCTTCCTTCCTTCCTTCCTTCCTTCCTTCCTTCCTTCCTTCCTTCCTTCCTTCCTTCCTTCCTCTCTCTCTCTCTTCTAAAATTAACACCTGAACATTCAGCTTTAATTGCAGTGTTGGCATTTTGCAATAAATCAGTAATCTGTGGATCTCGGTGTGGGCTCTGGTCTCCATCATTTCTATATGGTAAAATGGAAAAAAAAAATAGCTGTGGGTAGAAGAGAAAAGGTTTTTAAGGAAACATAACAAAGCAGAAAGAAATAAGGATGCTCAGTTTGATTGCGGTTTAGAGGACAGATACTACAATGAGAGGAAGATAGGTTCACACAGCAGTGCAGAGAGTTACCTGACACTGCTTAGCAGAACACATTTGGAGGATTCATTGTTCACAACGATTATTTGGGAGATGTTTCACATTACTTCTCCCTTTGCATTACAAGCCACGTGGCCCTGTGCAGTTCTCCCAGATCAAAACAGTCCACTAATTCACGCTTGCCCGCACTTTTCCAAACATCTTCTAGAGGAAGGTTCAACACATGTGCGGTCGTCATGATCTTATGGCCACTATGGAGTGCTGTGGAATTCAGACGACATTCATTTGAAAATGAAGAAGAAGAACATGTCGGATAGCTGCTTAAATTGCAAATGGCCCCCTGATACTGTGCACAATTGTAGTGTGGTTTATGATGCTCAGAGGATAATTCCCTTGCAGACTGCAAGAGGAAAACACATTATCTTTTAAAAATGTAAGATTCATTAACATTCATTAACAGCTCCATTACAGAATGTGCTAGTTTTCATGTTACAACTGTCTGACACTTGGCATGACTGCATCATTGATGAGAAACTGCATCTGAGCATATCTTTATTTACCAACACATCTTTAAAGTTTCAAAGTTAAACACAAAAGGATATTTTATTCATTGACATGCACATTCTCACACACATAGAGACAGACTCAGACACATTAAAATTTGCAATACAGTTTGGCCAAGTAGCTTTTTAACTCCTTTGAAATAGTTTTTTAAAATTTTCTGAACAATTACAAATCAAATGTTTTAGTTGCTACACTATGTAAACAAAAATTAAGCCCTGTTGAAGATTTATAGCAAACAAATAAACCCAATCAGTTTCAGGCACATTAGTTCATTGTTTGGCTGGGTTTAATTTTTTCAACATAAGCAAACAATTTTGTTCAATGTTCATTATGTTTATATCTTCAATATTCTCATATGAAAATTTACATAGAGATTCTAAGTTGTGTTTTCAGTATTGGAGCTACAGTGCATCAGTAAATGGATAGATACGTGCTTTTTTTTGCTTAATACCTAGCATGAATGTTCTTCCTCCAAGTGTCTAAAGAAAAGTAAGTGCAGCTGCTTTCTGGTCTCTTCTTTCTGTCTTTTTTCCTCATTCCTAGTGATACAGGGAAGTAAAACTCCCAAGGTGAACTGCATGAGTTTGTGTTCTCCAAAACCGAAGAATGAATTTTAGGAACAAACGGAGGTTGAGGAAAAAATTTTATTGTAAAGAAAAGCTTCTGTAGGAGAGGGACAGAAGAGGGACCAGAGCGGGTTGCCCAGGAAGCTACCTCTTCTAGGGACTTTTATAGAGCAAAACCATGTGGGACTAAGGTAGAGAAGGGGTCTCGCTTAGGTGGATGTGGGGTGGGACAAAACTATGGTCCACCAATTGGATTACAAGCACCATTGTTCAAGTAAAGTTGATTAGGCCCAGGACCAAATGGGAAGTGAGTCACATAGTAAGTGGGCATGAATAGGGACAGGGTCTCTTCCCTTTGGGGGTTGGGCTAGTGACTCACTTGGGTCTTTTTAGGTGATGCTGCCTATTTAGAATATCAATCCCAGCTATTACTCTTTTAACATCTGTTTGGCCTTTAGCTTATGTTTGTTGCCAAACATCTGTTTGACAGCAGGAGCCTCCAGTCATTCCCAGAGTTGCAGGCATCCTGTCTCCTGTATTATCTCTTTTGAGGGCCTGGCTCTACCTGACTGCCTAAAAATATTTCTGTCTAACTCTGCTGCCTGCAACACTAGCACATGGCTGTAAATCACACAGCACAGTATCTATCAGAAACAACAGTTCTGATTAAATGTTAGCTTGTAAGTCCGATTCTTACCTTAAGAATCTACAAGCACATCCTAATGCACCAGTTTCTCCTCAATCCACTTGGTTTTCATCTTGTGCTCTGGCTTGTGTACAAAATTCCGCTAGTCTGAAAGATGCCCGAACCATCTGCTTCATTCTGTCTTATGAGACTACAATTGTTTTTCTTCACTAAAGTCAAAGCTCATAATGTGGCATTATTTTCCTGCTGCTTACTGGGGCTTTCCTCCTACGACAAATTCATGAATAGTTCCCACAGGCGTATGGCTCACATAGCCAACCATACAGCTTTCACTTATATTGATTGTACCTCTGTGACACGTGAAACACTTATTAATTAAGATATTTGAGTTGTTCAAACAAAAATGAAATCATTTCCTGATGGTTTTCCTAAATATTTATTCTCAAAAATAGGCCTAGGTTCTTAAGAACTTTCTAAAACTTGCATTGGAATATGTAAAATTTAAACAAAGCAAGAACAAGACAGAGTAAGGATAGTGTGATTATTAAATGTTGAAAATAGAATGTTATCAAGAGATGATTTGAATTTCACTCAGATCAGAATAAACTTTGGGGTTAAAAAGGAAATAAATTCAGCAAAATAACCAAATATAGCCCATAATAGTAATGAGTTATCAGCATAACTGGCAATTGTCTGAAGTTGTTGATGAGTCTTTTAGAGTATATTAATATAGCTTTACTTTTTAGACCTCATGTTTACACTCTTCTGCTGTATGGTTAAGACCAAGTTAAAGCAAGACTTACATAACTAAAAATGTAGCTTTTGCTGTCTGATGTCAGTTCAATCCCCTCAGGACAATCTTTGTACTGACATCAAGTATGAAAAGGTCCTTTATTTTATTTTATTTCTTCCTAGTTAACAACCAAAGATTTTTATTAATAATTACAGTTAAAATTAATTATTCAATCTTTAATTATGCAAAACAGTGAGTTTCGTTGTGACATTTATATGCAAGTTCAACATATTTTGGTCATATGGCTCTCCTTCCCTCCTTCCCCTAATCCTCTCAGCTCCCTCTGGGCCCCTCCCTTTCCCGAATAGGTCTCTTCAAAATTCTTTTCTTTTTACTCTGATCATTTATTTTATTTTATTTTATTATTTTTTATTAATTGAGAAACAAATAGCAATGACACAGTTTCAAAACTGATTAATAGGACAGTTTCAATAATTAATACATTGTATATTGTTATTTTCTCATTGGTTATTCATAGTACTATTAGCACAAATATTATTAGCACAAATCTTTCTTCTCATTGAAAATTAAGAGAAAGTAGCTGTATATCTATCCTAACTGTTTTGTATATACAGATACAAAATGGTCCTTCCTTTGTATCCCCTTTTTTTTAGTTTTGTTAGAGATGAGTATTCCGTTGCCATTCAATACCTACAATATTGAAAAGGTCCTTTAAAGACTTCTCCAAATACAGCTTCTCTAATATCAGTGGAACCCCCAAAACAAAACAGAAAAAGGAGATATAAATAATGACCATTTTGTTGTGAAAAAAATATACATACGTATATTCAAGATAGGATAGATATACAGCTCCTTTGTCTTAGTTCAATGAGAAGAAAGGTTTGTTCTAATATTGTTTAGACAAGATATCATGTCTGTATGTTGTCCTCTGAATAACTACTAGGAAGACAACAGTATGCGATGTACTAATTATTGTAACTGTCCTACTAACCTGAAACTATTTCATTGCTATTTTATCTTTTTTCTCATTAAAATGAATAAAAAATAAATAAAAATAACCAAAAAAGGAAATAAATAGAACAATGAAAAGCAACAAACCTAGAAATTTTGCCTAATCTTACTCTAATATAATGACAAGGAAAACAAGTCTTTCAAAGAATAAATTTTATACATTTGTTTCATTTACTTTTCTCAGAAATCTTTTCCTTTCATTAGTCCTAGTTTTGTTTTCTTCCATTCCTCTGTTCTACTTTTGTCTGCATTGTAGTTATTTCTTGTGGAAGACCACCTACGCTGCTAGCTCTCCTTGAAAGAAAAGCAATTGTCTCCATTTTGGCTGTGCATGACTGTTTCCATGTACTGATTGTGACAGAGATGGCTAGGACTTTTTCTTTTCCCTTCAAATGGGTTTAAGCAATGCATATTGGTCTAGCGAAGGTGCTGGTGGTAGTCTCCAAAGACAGCAGGGATGTTTCCTTGATAAGCCACATCTGCTACTCAATATAAGCCAGGTTGAGATGGGATGACAGCCAGTGCTTCATGCTAGTAGCTGGATTTGAGCCTTAAGATAGAGGTTATGACTTCCTGTGACTTAAAAGATTACACGTCAGAGGTGTAATTTGATGCACCAGACCCCAAAATATTAAGTGCTATTTCAATAATGTAATAAAATAACTTTTTCTGCATATCCTTCTCTCTACATAGGACAGAGGCAAGTCCAGGCCTCCTAGCCAGCCCTGCTCACAGTACTCACCTATGTCCTGCCATTCTCAGTCATTTCTCCTCAAGCCACTCCTCCTTCACGACATGGGTTCAAGCTTTTGTTCTGATAGCCATCATCATGGCTGGATTTAGGGCCCCTTGGCTCCCTGTGACTGTAAATACACTTTTGTGTCTTTAATTTTGTCATTTTTTGCACTGTAAATGGTAGATTGGAATTAACTTGATAGGATTCCAAAAACTAATCCTTGGGATTACGAATACAAACTTCCTGAACTGAGATGAGAATCTGAAACGTATCCCTACAATTTCTTCTTCTACATAAGCCAATCTACTTTTATATTCCTTGTTTTTCTTATAACCTCTCTGGGACCTCTTCTTAATTTTAAATGCTAATTAGAACTTGCTAATTGAAAGTTTAAAGTGTGATAAGAACTGAGAATTATAAACTCTTTAGCATATCACATAATTCTGTGATCATAGCCAGATTTTGAAAAGATTTTAGTGTGCAAAATACAAGACACTAAAGAGTCTGCTATCTTTAAAAGAAATTGTGAAAAATAGGGTATGTGTCTAAGTTTTACACTTATTTTTGCAGTGCATGTCTAATTCTTTCATTTCGATATGGTTTGAAAATGTACCATGCCTTTATTGAGTTCTGCTTTGTAAAATTGTCTTCAGAATCTTGACCTCTTAGTTCATTCAAGGACAATACACTAACTTTATAATTTTTTTTCAATCTTGTCAGTCTCTATACTCATACGTTTCTCTTTGAGAAATATGGGGAAACATTGCTATATACAATTTCTAAAAGATATTTCACTTATCTAAAGTTTTGTATTAATTTTGTTGTAATTCATATTTAGTAAATAAATGACAAACTCAAAATTCACATTTGCTTGATTCTTGTCGTTTTGTTCAAAATGTATTTATCTTAAATTTAGTTTTTGGGTCAGAGACACTCCTGTGTGTAGCTACTTGATTTTGGCTTCACTCCACAACTTTTCACTTCAGTGAATATGTATTCATCTCAGATGTCCAGTTTCGAGTTGAGTCTTTGAATTTGAGGGACTTGATATTTTTCGATTTTTTATATGCTGTAGAAATAAGTCCTTTGAGGAAAAATGGATATAACTCTGTAGGTTATCTTTTCATCTCAATCCTTGATCCATTTTGTCTTTGGTTTCATGCATGGTAATAAACATGGGTCGTTAGCATGTGAACAACCGATTTTTCCAGCACCACTTCTTAAATTCTATCTTCCTTCCAATGAACATGTTGTTAGGCAGCGGAATTAGATAAAAATATTTTTAGGCCGTCAGGCAGGGCCAGGACCTCAAAAGAAATAATACAGGAAACAAGATGTCTGCAACTCTGGGAAGGACAGAGGCTCCTATTGTGAACCAGACCTAAAGGTCAAACAAATGCTAAAAGATTAACAGCTGGGATTGATATTCTAAATAGGTAGCAATCACCTGAAAATACCCAAGTGAATCACTAGCCCAACCCGAGGGGAAGAGACCTTGTCCTCTATTCATGCCTGCTTATTATCAAGCCTGCTTACTACAGGACTCACTTCCCCATTTGGTCCTGGGCCTAATCAACTTTACTTGAACAATGGTGTTTGTAATCCCATTGGTTGACTATAGTATTGTCCCATCCCACATCCACCTAAGCGAGACCCTTTCTCTACCTTAATCCCACATGGTTTTGACCTATAAAAATACTTGGAAAGAGGCAGCTTCCTGGGCAACCTGCTTGGGCCCCCCTACAGCCCTCTCCGATAGCTTTTCTATCCAATAAAGTTTTTTTCCTCAACCCCATTTGTTCCTAAAATTCATTCTTCAGTTTTAGAGAACAGGAACCCATAAGGTCAGGTTGGGAGTTGCACTTCCCTGTATCAGTGTCAAAAGCATCAAAGATGAGGTGAGTAAGCATATTTGAAATTGTGTCTTCAACTTCTATTCATCTCTAGTGATCCTCAGGATTTTTTTTTTTTTACAAGTACAGTGAAAGTTTTTATCATAGGAGTTTTGTAATATAATTCAAGTCAGGGATTATGGTACCTGCCTGCCTGTTGTAATTCAATAATCAAAAGACAATGGGACAAGTCCAAAAGTTTGAAGTGCTTTATTGTATCTGGTACCCAGCAGCACCCTCTAAGTCCAAAACGACAAAGAGGCCCTGAGTACAGAAACAGGGCAGCATTTAAACCCAAAAACCGCAAAACTGGGGGTGTGAGCAAGCAAGTCACAGAAGCCAATAGCAAATGTTATTTGTCACATGGGCTGGCCGAGGGCCACTTTAGGGAACAACATTTACCAATCCTGATAAAGGGGCACAGCAAATCTTGAAACCCAGGATGTGGTGGTCGGGCAATTCTTGGGACTCCGGATGTACGCAACTTTGTGGTCGGCCATTTCTCGGAATTTGGGGAAGTTGGGAGGGGTCGGAGCATACAGAACAGGAACATGGCGCAGTTAGGAGGCAACAAGATGGAGTCAGTTCTGCCAGGGCATAGCAGTATTATCTCCTGGAAAAAGTGCCCCCACTCGTTAGCCCCCTTTCTGTAGGGTATAACACTGCCTTATATTCATTGACCAGAATTGATTTTGTTGTTCTAGGTCACTTCTGGTTCTAAATGAACATCAGAGTTATTTGTCCAGTTCTGTAAGGTATGCTAATAGTGATATAGGAGGAAAAACTGATCTTGGGTGGGTGACCTCCAAATGATATAGCGAACCTCCAAATCACATAGGGAATAATGATCTCCTGACCTGACCTGGACAAGTTTGTGTTCTCTAAAATCGAAGAATGAAATTTAGGAACAAATGGAGGTTATGAGCAGAATGAGGCTATGAGGGAAAGAAAGCTCCTGTCTGAGAGAGGAACAGAAGAGGGGCCCGAGCAGGTAGTTCCCCTGGTAAAGGTCTCTTCCAGGGACTTTTATAGTAAAACCACGCAGGGCTAAAGTGGAGAAAATGAAAATTCACTTAACTCAGGGCCTAAATGGGGAAGTGAGTCACAGAGTAAGCAGACATGAATACTAGACAGGATCTCTTTCTGTTGGGGGGTTAGGCTAGTGACTCACTTGGGCACTTTCAAAGTTATTGATACTTATTTAGAATATCAATCCGTAGGACTAATCTTTTAGCACTTGTTTGGCCTTTAGGTCTTTAAGTCTGTCCCTCCCACAGCTGTAAAATATCTGAGTCTTTTGTGTTATCTCCTTTGAAGGCCTGGTCCTGTCTGATTGCCTATAATATTTCTACTTAACTTGGCTGCCTGCAACAATAGCATTTCCACAGGATTACATTATCTCTGTATAACAGTTTTGAGAGTAGCACAATTTTCACTGTGTTGGTTCTTCCTATCCCTGAGCAAGGGATATCTTTCATCTTTCTGATATCCTCTTTGATCTTCTTTACCAGAGTACTGTAAATGTCAGTGTATACATCTTTTATTATTTTTGTTAAATGAGTTCCTAAGTATTTTAATTTTTTTGATCTAAAACTGTGGTTTCCCTAATTCCTCTCTCTGTGAGTTTGCTGCTTGTTTTCAGGATGGCCATTGATTTTAAGTGTTGACTCTGTATCCAGCTACAGTGCTGAATTTGTCTATTAAATCTTAAAGTATTTTGATGGAGGCTTTGGTGTCTTCTATATAGAATATCATGTCACCTGCAAATAATGTTAATTTGATTTCCTCCTTTTCTGACCTAATTTTTTTATTTATTTCTCTTATCTAATGTTCTGGCTTATGTTTCCAAAATTGTATTGATACGAGTTGTGATAGCAGACACTTTTATCTTATTCCTGATTTGAGAGTGAAATGTTATTTTTTACTATTTACTGTAATATTTACAGTAAATATTATAAGTGGCTTTTATCAGATTGAGGAAAAGAACATCTATTCCAGTTGTCTGTAGGATCTTCATCAGGAATTGCTGTTGGGTTTTGTGAAATCCTTTCTCTCTGTCTACTGCCATGATCATATGTTTTTTGTCTTTGGTTTGGTTAGTATGATTTATCAGATTTGTGGATTTGCATGTGTTGAGCCATTCCAGCATACGTGGGATGAATTCTACTTGGTCATAGCATATGTTCTTTTTCATGATTTGTTACATTCTGTTTTCCAGTATCATATTCACACTTCTCAGATGAAGAAATACAAATGGTAAATAAATATATGAAAAAATATTCAACATCATTGGTCATCTGAGAAATGCAAATTAAGATAACACTGAGGTTTCATTTCACTCCAGAAAGAACAAGTGTCATGAAATGAACCAGTAATAAATGCTGGAAAGACTGTGGAGAAAAGAAATCCTTCTATGTTGTTGATGGGAATGTAGACTACTGCAATGACTGTGGAAATCATTGTGGACATTTCTCAATAAATTATGATCCAAGGTCCTACTTGACCCTTCTTGGTATGTTAAAAGAAGAATTAAAAATATCACATTATGGTGGTATAAGTGCACCCATTTTTATAGCAGCACAATTTATAATAATTAGATCTTAAAAACAACCCAAATGCCAACCAATTGAGAAACAGGTATAAAAGATGTGGTCATTTTATGCAATGGAATACTTTTCAGTCATAAATAAGCATAGACTGCAGACTTTTACATATAAATGGATACAACTTGAGAGGCAAGATTTGCACTAATGGTGGTTGGACAGGATATTATGTCAGCTTTCTGTACTACAGACAGCCACTAGGAAAATAACAAGGTAGAAAGTATTCAGGTATAAAAAATAAGATAAGTAAACAGCTACACTCTTGTAATTTACTGATAAGAGACATCTGCTATAATAATGTCTGTAAGTATAATATCATGTATGCACCTTGTACAATACCAAAACATTATGGAAACAGTTTGTAGTATATTGATATATTGAATCTGTCTTGTTAAGGTGTCATAAAACTGTCTCATTGATATTTATACTTCAATAAAATAAAAAATAAATTTAAAAATGCATAATAAATAAATAAATGATGAGGGAAAAAACTAAGATCAGTATGTTAATTTAAATAAATCACACACATGATAAAATATCACATAAGTTAGCCTACATGAGAAGACCAAAGCGTAAATAATTTAAAGAGCAAAATAAAATGCAGAGAGCAAATAGGAAGATATATCTTTGACAGACGGGAGGCAGACAAGAGCAGGAGTAGAAGGAAAGGATAACTAATAAAAGTTAAGTTGCACTATGTATGTAGAATAATTTCCCATGATGAATGTAATCATAATGTACTACAAACATCCAATAAATTAAAAAAACTTAAAATAACAAATGCGAAATAAAATAGGAAATATTAAAGAAACAGCAATAGCAAAAAGGAAACTAGAGTTGGAGAATAACAGTCACACCCAATGGGTAAGTCTACTCCCAGCAAACAGGAAACAGCAAAGAACAAAGACCATAGGCAGAGTCCTAAACTCCAGGATTAAGGAAGTTTGATAACATTTGTACTCCCATTCTTAGAGGTTTGATCACACTGGCTCTGCACCCCTAAACTCCTCAGGGCAGGGACAACCCCCTTGGTGACCACCTCCACGTGAAAACCATTGTTCTCCCTCAGCTAAAGGCACACTCTCTCCTCAGACCTAGCTCTGCTGGTATTCTAGAAAAATAAGCAGCCTCGTTGTTCCCTCAAATCTCTTTTTCCCAGCTACAGATAGTCTTCAATTGTGGCACAAAGAAGAAAGAGACAGATTTTCACTTAGGGTATTTTTCCTTACTTTTGATTTGATTTGTTTTAATAAATGAGGTAGAAGACTAGAACATGGCCAACTGACAGGGGAAACGGGGGTAACCTGTCAATTACAAAGCTTCTGGATACGTGTGCCTAACAATTTCCAAAGTGCTACACCTGGACCAAATCAGAGAGTAGTGTCTTCAGCTCTTATCATGAAACTCCAAACATGATTTTTGTAGGACAGTTTGCCTCTGATAGGAGCCTGAGGCATTGGAGACACAAAGCATGGCCTCTAGAGAGCTCTTGCCCTCTTCAAAGATGGCTGCAGAGCTTTGGCCAGCTCTGTTCTCCTGCACAGAGGTCCCCTGTGTCCCCAAGGAGTGCCTTTTCCTCATACTTTTAGCTGTCTAGACTTGCTCTACGGAGTGTGCCTACTTTCCACATATCTCACAAAGACCCTCACTATCTTTTGCCCTTCATCAAGTTTTTGCTCAGGATAGACAGAACCTAGAAAGTAACTATATATAGATCACTCCAGCACCGCCAATACCCAGTAATGATAGCACAGTTCAAACCTTTGAGAGTAAATGAGAGAACACCATTACTTTACTCACCTGCACCACACACATTCATGCATGTATACATACATATTTAAATTAATTACTTTAATTCAAGAAATTTATGAACGTGTTTCTTTAATTAAATGCACTCAGTGACCCTCAGTGGTAGCTTACAGGCTTCATCGACACCGAGTAATCCTTCCGCTATGACTGGGCAATGAGTAGATCACAGATCGTTAGACTTATAGAAACATCGTGTTGCTACAATTTGAATTCAGAAACATTGCTTTAGCTCAAAGTGTTTGTTGAGAGAAAATAAACAAAGAAGTTATCTTATAGGATCCTTGAGTAGTGTTTTCATATACAAAACAAAATATTCTTTTAAATTTCTCACTAGAAATAATTGATTTTGCTAAACTCTGAGGAGAGGCCGGCCAAATAGCTCCGCGGATTAAAGTATCTGCAAGCAGGCACAGAGATCCAGGGCTTGATCCCTGTTCCTGCCTTGCCGGCCCCGCCCCTGGGGTGCACTGAGATGGCAATTGAAACTGGGCGTGGTGGCACATGCCTGTAATCCAAGCTCTTGGGAGGCTGCAAACAGGCAAATCACTGAGTCTGATGTAGTAGTGAGACACTGAACACCCTGTAGACCCTTCCCTAAAATAAACTCTGAGGAGAAATTTATGGTCTCAAATCAAAGAAGATGACTAGTGCCATTTGAAATGTAAATTTCCTCTCATACATGTGTGCTGTATGATTATGTGTATGTGTGGATACATAAAAAGTACTATATATATTGCAATAATAAAGTTTTGCTAAGTCATAACTTTGTAAGGAGAAAAGCATATTTATCAATAATCTCAACATAAAATAATTTTAAATGAAGAAAACTTTATGGAATCTTAATCACGGTGATCTTTGAGAGAATTCATTTTCAAAATTGTCTTCTTCTTCAACTTAATAAAGTTAGGTTTAAAACATCCTGTTATGACAGAATTATGTATACAGAATTTTTGATTTGATAATAAGGTCTTTTTGAAGGGAACTCTTTCAAAATTAATTGAGCAAGACAAACATGCTTATGTGGAAGTCAGAAGCACCGACATATGAAAGAATGAAGGAGAGAATTGCTGAGAATATATACCACAGAAACTGAGATTATTCAGTTAATATTTACTCTTACCAAACAATGAAAAGTTGATGTTTCCAGTGGTATTTTAAATACCACTGATGTCAAACTTTAAATAATTTCTCTCATCAACTCTATATTCTCTTAGATAAGCCTAACAAATTTAAAGACCTTGTAAGGTTGTATTCAATAGACACAAATAAAAGACTAACATATTTTTAAATCAGTGTTAGGATGGGTGAGAGGATCTAATAATTAGTCTTATAAAATATATTTTCCCTAGAGATATTTGTACCATTTGAAGTTTATAACTTAAGAGATCTACAAAAAGTATGCAAAGCCCCTATTATGGATAAAATATAAATGCATGTATATCACCACACTAATATTTACATGTGGAAATGAGAGTGTGACCTATGTCCCAGGTGCAAGGAGTTGAAGATGCTGCCAGTCCCCTCCTGTTGTCCTAAGCTGACAATGGCCATCATTGTGTGCACCAATATCGTTTGCAGGTCAGCTTCCTGGTGCTACACAAAGGAGTGGAGGACAGCCTCTCCAGATGGAGCCCACATTGTTAATTTCTTCACAAAATCTTAAGACGCAGAGACTGGGAGTTCCAAACATGAAGTCCTGAATGTATTGTGAAACATAACTTAGTTATTTAGCTTAGGAGTAGCCAGGTGGTAAGGGGCAGGGCCTGAGATAGAGAAAGGCTGGATAGCACTCCCTAGAATTACTGTGGAGATCGAGCATCAGTTAAGAGCCAACTCAAGCCACACAGATAGGTATGCCTAGAACTAGAAAATCAAACTGTAGAAAAAGTTAAGGATGCTGCCTCCTAGGAGATGAGCTTAAGGTGTACAGAATACACCCCTGAGCTGGGACCTGGTTCCATGGAATTTGAGAATGCTGAATGAGTTGTGTTTCTTTTGAATTCTGCCTTAAAAAGCAAGCTGAGTCTGAGCAGATTCATTCACACTGAAAAGGTTCTGCACAGAGTCCACATGGCGAGCCTTCTTTGGGAACTCTCTCTACTACCCAGTGGGAGCTTTCATTCTTTTTATACTCCCAATAAAGACTCTTCCCTTTACTAACTTCCTTTTACCTGTGATTTGTCCTTTGACTTTGAAATAGCAGCTTAGTTTGATGGTCTTAGCTTTTTAAATGATATTGCTTTAAATATAGTCTGTGGCTAAATCTTGAATATGTTTTTGAAAAATTAGCAGCTCCATAAATTGCATATGTGGGCCTTTTTACCAACATGATGTTGGAGGCAAAGAAGACACTACCCCTCCCAAAGCTGAAGCCAAGGCAAAAGCTTTGAAGGTCAAGAAGGCTATGCTGACAGGCATCCACAGCCACAAAAAGAAGAAGATATGAATGTCACCCACCTTCCACCATCCCAAGACCCTGCGGCTCTGGAGGCAGCCCAAATACCTCGGAAGTGCACTCCCAGGAGAAACAAGCTTGACCACTATGCCATCATCAGGTTCCCCCTGACCACAGAGTCAGCCAAGAAAAAGATCAAGGTCAACAACACACTCGTATTCATTGTGGATGTCAAAGCCAATAAGCACCAAATCAAACAAGCTCTGAAGTTCTATGACATTGAAGTTACCAGGGTCAATACCCTAGTCACGCTTGATGGGGAGAAGGCAGATATTGACTGGCTCCCGATTATGTTGCATTGGACATTGCCAACAAAATTAGGATCATCTAAACTGCATCCAGATGGCTAATTCTAAACATATACTTTTTTTCCCAGTAAAAATAAATAAATAATAAATAAATAAAATATGTAGTAAACCATCCGCTACTTGTCAGTCATACAAAGCACGTATTTCATAAAAGACTCCAAATCACTGTAGGCATTTAGAGTTCTCTGACCCTCGCTGTCCCATTTTTGCTCTGGAGATGCATCTCATGGCCTCAGAACTCACCTCCGCGATTTCATTTTCACCACGTGTACTGAGCACCTTTTTGTGCTCTGGGGTTACAGGCCGATCTCCACTTCTTCTGGAATGTTCTCTGATACTGATGCCTTCCTCCTCCCCTGAACCTTAATGTAATACGAATGGAACTCATTTTGTGCTGCTGGCACAGACTATGTCTGATTCTTTGTTCAGTCCTGAAACCCGCAGTTCTGCTATGTCTCCCTAAGTTTTAAGTGATTTTAAATGTAATTTTAAAAGTATACCATTAGCTACAGATCCAGAATTTTCACAATAGTTGGATGCCAAGAAACATGAAGACTTACAGTAGCACTAATAATAAAAATGACATGAACCAAGCAAGCCCTTTCCTATTGTAATGGCCATCTAGAAAACAGTTTGATCATTTCTTACACAGTTCAGTATGCAATGACCATGTCATCTAGCAATATCAGTTTTAAGTACTTTCAATAAAGAATGAGAATTTATTACTCTAACCAATGAAACAGAAACCTAGTGTATAACTATCGATAGCATTTTATTCATGAAGTGAGAAGCGAAATAATTAACTTGTCTTTGTATGTCTTATATGGAATGACATTGAATACCTTTTCAATGTATGTAGGACAGGGTCTAAATATAGGGTCTTATTACATAGGTCGGACTCATAGTGATCCTCTGGTTTTCAGCCTCCCAATTGCTGGGATTTACAGGTGTGTGCCACCATGCCCAGTCTCAGTCTCCATCTCACCATGCCTTGGGGGGTGGGGCCGGCATGGCACAGAGGAGACTGAACCCCAGCCACTGCACTCTGCCTACTATTCTATTTCTAATGAAATATTTTAGAATAACCTTAATATATAGTGATAATACTATGTTCAACTTTAATCTTTTTTAAGTTTCCCAGTGTATTTTAAGATCTAAATCAAATATACATAGAAGTTAAATATAAGCCCTAAAATGTTAGGGGAGATTTGGTAGATTACATTGTACACTGTGCTATTGCATTAGCATATATACTTGTATACAATGCCTTTAGTTAGCATATATCTTAATTGAGCTGTCAATACCCAACTGCTAGATAAAGAGGACATTCTTTATCTTTATCTTTAAACAAGGCATGCACTTTAAATGAAACCATGAGACATGCTAGAATGTAGCTTTATTTAATGTTTTCTCATAATCTAAGTGCCAGAATTGCAAGGCACTTACAGAAAATATGCATGGATATGGAACCTTTCTATGATTTTGCACATTGATATTAATATTTCAAAATTTGGATACCATCCAGATCTAGTAAACATAGCAACCCTAACAGAATGCAAATACATGGCAGATGTATGTTTTCTCTTGATAGCCAATGTATTAAAATGATGTAAAAGAAAAGTATCTTACAAATGTTGCATAAGTTATATTTTTTTGTATCTGAGAACAGGGATTAATATTAACATTAAAGAAATACATCCGTCAAGCATTGGCTGTGACCCATCCACATGGATGACACAGACAAAGGATCTACAGAATAAGATACAGGACTACAAGATAAACCCTGAGGGGGCTTCACTGACCTCATAAGAAACAAAAAGTACATGTGCTGGTATATTGGTCTTGCTCTATCTGGGTCTTAACCATCCAGCAGAAAAGCATAAAAATGAAGTATACACCGCGGGGCCATAATAATAAGTTGAGCTGTAAATGGCTATGGTCAACAACTTCTTCAGATAACTCACTATTGTTGTGGAATGCTGAACTGTGTTGGATTGTGTCATCAACTAAGTTAGTTGAATGACAATGGAGTGCCTATCTTTGACAGGTGTAGACAAAGGAAGGGGTATAGAAATTAAGAATCGCGATGTGTGTGTATGGACAGTACAGTTGGGATAGATAAGGCTGTGCTTCTACATAATTCTATGAGAGGCAAGATTTGCACTAATGGTGGGTGGACAGGATATTATGTCGGCTTCTAGTATTATGGACAACCACTAGGAAAATAACGAGGGAGAGAGTATTAATTATTGAATCTTTGATGCAATTCAGGTATAAAAAATAAGATATGCAAACAGCTACACTCTCTTAATTTACTGATAAGAGACATCTGCTATAATAATGTCTGTATGTATATTATGTATGCACCTTCTATGGTACCAAAACATTATGAAAACAGTTTGCAAAGTATTAATTTATCAAATCCATTTTGTCAAGGTATCTTAAAACTGTTTCATTGATATCTGTACTTCAATAAAATAAAAATTTAAAAAAAAGAAATACATCTATTTGTATATAATTATAAAGATATCTTTCTGGTTATGACTTAAAATATATTTATGCTCCACATATTTGATGAACTTTTGGCTGATGTGCCTCTGACTTCATAAACTTCACTGATATTGACTCATTTAAAAATAACTTGAGGGTCCTGGGAGATAGCTCAGTAGACTAAGTGCTTCAATCCTCAGTACAGCAAAATAATAATAATAATAATAATAATAATAATAATAAATAACTTGAGTTCAGTTTCTTTCTGTTTTACTACATCTGTTACACCTTTCATGTTTTATTTCTTCACTCAGGTTCTTATATGAGGGAGACAATATGATACTTACAAATGTGGGTTTGGTTTATTTCATTTATGACTATAGCCTCTAGTGGCATCTACTTACCTATGAAGGCTTTGAGTTTGTCTTTCTTT